>MJUU01052458.1:0-126403 GCA_002080025.1 Modiolus philippinarum
GTGTGTGTGTGTGTTTGATGATCTGCAGTCCGTGTCTTTAGTCTCCCGTCTTCCTGTGTTCTTGCTTTTGCCTTCTGTCTGGACTTTGATTTATGTAATCTTCTGCTTTGTTCCTTCGGTAATATACTGCCGTTGTCTTGTATGAATGATCACAATGTAATTAAAATTAGATCTACCAATTATTCTTTACAGTCACTGCAAGGTAGATCTAACAACACCCCATTTTACTTTCAGTTCTATGACCTTTGACATCAATCAGAATCCAGTCTTCATTATTTTGAAGACATTAAACATTAGAAAAAAGCCGAGGATTTCGAATGAATTATTGAAACAGAAAGTAAAATGGTGTGTTGTTAGATCTTCCATCCAAAACTGTAGGGAACAATTGGTAGATCTAATTCAATTAGATTGGTGTGATCACATCAAAGACTGAGCTATAAATCAGTATGAAGATTCAAGTGATTATTATGACAAGCGAAACGATATTCCGATGTGAACAGTTTATAATGAAAATAATAAATGCAATTTTGGTGTTCCATGTAATCTGGTAATTATCGATGTTCTATTTTAATGTTCCATACAATAGAACAGCCCAATAGTCAGTACTTCTGTGTTGACCGGAAAACAGATTCTATTTGGAAACTTGCAACGAAAATTTTCTCGGAGTATATCCTTCATACAAAGCTCTTTCCCTAGCTGATTTTGGCTTTCCATTTAGATCATATTCTCTATCAATTATTAAATAAATTTGAGTTTATTGTGTTCCAAATGTTCAGATTTTATTAGCACTGAAGATACATAAGTTGTGGAAATGGTCGTATACAGATATACGATTTACAGTAGCCATTTTAATGTACACTCTTTCTTAGAACAAAATATTGTTCTGTCATACAAGAGGCCATCCAAGGGACAGATCCGTTACAGTAATAGATGGTGGCACACTGTTCTTGTAGAACTTGTGAAGAGGCAAAAATCAAAATGTACCCATTAATGTCGACAAAAGATAAATTTGTTTAGTTAAAATTTTATGATGAATAAATGGATATGGAGTAAATGCACATGAGACAAAGTCTCTACAAATACATGGTAAAAAATGAGCCTTTATACCTATATGACGAAGGGATTGTTCTCAATGACACTGAGACATAAAAAGTAAACTAAACATTTTGATTTTGCAATTTGAATAAAGCAAGATAAGTGTATTAATTTTACATACAATGTTTGAATACTCGTATTGTATACATTTTTATTTTCCCCTCGTTTTAGAATGTCTGTTCGTCTGTCATGGTTTCGTATGACGCGCATTCCTTCTACACTTTATAATTTTATTTAAATTTTTGCAAATTGTCTGCTACTTTATTTTCTGAGACATGTATTTTATTTAGATGCTTAGTCAAGGATTTGTTAAACCTTTGTTACTTTCATCCCTTCGGATTTTCCTATGGCCGTCACCATGACATCATTGACAGATATGAAGTGTCTGCGTCCCAAATAAAAACGGACATTTTCAGCTAGATTTTACGTCTTCACGAATTTGACATAACCGGATTTGACTCAATCCTGGATTAGCTCATTAATAGTGTGACGAGTGCCGCTAACGGAGCAGGACATGCTTACATTTCCGGAGCACCCGATGTCACTCCAGGTTTTCATGGGAGTTCACACTATGAGTGCCCTAGTTCTTAATGTTATCTTTTTATTTCCGTGCATTGTAGCTGTCTTACATCCTTGTTTTGTCTTTGTTTTTATCTATTGCCGTTTTTGCCATGTCTTTCGACTTCGATTTTTTGTAGTCATCGCTTCCCTTGTTCCTTTGGTATTCTACTGCCGTTGTTTGAAACTCTAACTAACAATTATATATTCCTAAAATCAGTACAGTAAAAGAAATGCTTGCTGATAATATTTAAAAAATATACCCGGGGTCTATAACTCTGTGATTCAGGGGGTGCTAGGATCCATATCGTTTCCGACAGTCATTGATATAGTTTGTTTAAAAATAAGGCATGGGACTAACATACCAAGTCATACACTTGAACGTCTTGTTCCTTTGTTTCAGATATGTTTTGTTTGCTTAATTGTATTCTTAAAAACGTCTTTTGAGGAATGCTGTCATTAATCTAATCCTCACTAAAACGTCTTCTTAGACAAATCGTCATTTCAAATTCTAATCCTGACTAGAACGCCTCCTCAGAATGGTCGTAATTTTGTCTCTAAAAGTCTTTGATTGCCAACTAAACATAAGAAAGTTCAATGGAATATTTAGCATAAACAGTATAGCATAAATAAAAGATAAGTATTCTCCCCCTAGCAAGAGCTCGTTCTCTTTCATCGATATCGGTCCAAGAAGTTGTGGTAACGTTAGAAAAGCAAAGCAAACTGTTGCAGCTGAAGTAACTTTCACAAGTCTTTCTAATCCTGTCTGTAGTCCTGAAGTATTAACGTTCAATCTCTTCCGAAATTCCGCTTGTTTTCTCAGTGCTTTGATTGAAAATATGCTAAACACTAACATCAAAATACAGGGAAAGACTGCTGACACAATGCAATATACTACTTCTACCCAAAACACGTACTCCGAAACTTCGACTGGTTCCGTTGAAAAGGCGAATCGATCCCGACATATATCAATTGTCTCCATTGTTTTCTTATCTATGGTCACAACCTTCTCAAGATCGATAGAAAGAAAATGAACCAAGGCTACAGATATACCGAGAATAATCGATATTGTAAGAAATATACCCACATTCAATTTTTTAAAAATATCTTTATACGTCATCGGTTTACTTAAAACAAGATATTTCTGAAAGGCTTGACACACTTTCAGCCATTGCGATATCAAAAAAAAAGCCCTTGGAAATCCTTGTGTAAGAATTTCGTAAACATAGCACATTTCATATTGCAGATAGTTTTCTTCTAGTGTAAACACGTATATAAACACGAGATTTTGTGTCCCAATCATGATTAAGTCTAAACAGCTGTACAAGGTCATGAGGCCGTATTTTTTCATATACTTGTCTGTCCACAGGGCATATATCAACACTATCAACCAGACAACGAAACACAGAATTAAGAACGGTTGGATATAAAGGTAAAACATGATTGTGTCTTTAGGGAATTGATTTTTTGGCGAAAAGTAACTGAATTTCGCATATGTGTTTCCAGCCGCTGCCAGTTGTAGGATCTTAGATACTTCTCTTTTCCTTTCCCAGATATTGAATGACATGACTGAAGAATGCGTATCTGAAAAAAGGGATACATGAAAGACCTGTATAAAGATTTGCATGTTCAATAAAGTCTAGGATACATTTACAAAACATCTGAAATACTTTTTATGTACAATTATGAACTTCATAAGAATATATACAGGCTTTATACAAAATTGTATATAACAAGAGGCTAGGTGGGCTACCTCTAAGATATTTAAGATGTTGCACAAATACCCATTAACTATAAGTTAAAGGGAACGGAAAATGCTTAAGTTAAAAAGTTAACAAAAATAATATTTAGATATATAGACACCGTAGGTAATCGGTGTCCTGCGACAACATGATTTCTACTGTAATTTGTCCCGGATTTCTAATGATTGTCATGGATTTCTACTGCATTAATAAACGAAAAATAACAGACGTTTTTGTTCAAACAATGTAACTAGCCTAACTGTTTCAATTATAAAGTAGTAAATCCCGAGTATCTCTGCAATTTCTGTATTAAATGAGTATGACACGGCGGACCATATCCTTAGTGACCGTACAATTACTTAGCAATACATTTTAAACCAGGGGAAACCGTTTTCGCATATTGGAAATTGTAGGTCCTGGCTTCCTGTCGCATTGTCCTGGTTTTCTACTGTTAGGACCCGGCGTTGCTTACGGTTTTTAATTCTATTACAAGACAAATAAAATTCAATATTTCTTGTATTTTGCATATCTAATAGACACAGGTGAAAAAGCAAATAAAAGCCTTAATAGACTGAACACATTTTTTCAGCTTATCCTGCTGCTTGTCATCCTCTGTATGATCATTGCTGCATTACGATGTGATGACATACACAATATTTAACTAAGAAAGTAACAAATAGTAACTATGCAATAAATTCCAAATTGTACTAGTGAAAATTTGACTAAAATATTATGACGTCTGCGACAACAAAAATTCGCTTATTAACAGTAATTTTAGCTTTACTATACGATAAAAGAGTTGTTTCATAAATATTGGAAAATATTATCCCTTGTAGAATAGATGTTGCATGTCTGAACGATATAAAATTCTACTGCTGACGACATGTCCCAATGCTCATACAATAATCCTCTTTTATACATGTAGTCTCTAACATTGTGTCCAGTTTACTATATATAATTCTCAAATCGAGATACGTAAATTTTCACATTAGCTTTACCGAGAACTTTAAAATGTCAAATGTAAAAATGTTACTATCGATATTTGAGAAGTTATTACTGGAAAACAATGTAAGAGATTGTTTCTCTAATTTTACATAATTTCTTGGAAGTAAAGTGATCTCCGTATCTTTATTCTCAAATACGCCGCCATCTTGTTGCTTCCATCGTTGCTATGTGTATCGTTGCGCCATTCATGAAAACGGAAAGAAATATTTTTAATACACATGTCATATTATCAATATAATGAGTTGTCTTAGTCATAATAATGCGAGAACCTTTTTGCTTGACAATTATGCAGATGTTAATTTCATAAACATCCTGTTGCACTATTTGTAGAAACTGACACGAGACATTTACACGATTGACCAATCGACAACTGAGATTAAACCTACACGTATGTTAATGATTTTTTTCGACAACTAATCGATCAGGAGGTGTTTAAATTTGCCAGTAAATATACCAGTTTAAGAAAATATACATCCTTAGAAATCCAGGATAAGCCGTCAAAATCCGGACACAATTGCAGTAGAAATTGTGTTCTCGCAGGACATTGATCTCTATTGGAATTCGAGAACTTATCGTCATCTGGTAAATGAGGATATCCAAATAAACAAATGAAATTGATTAATTTCTGTATTTTAAAGGAATAGGGAACGAAATGGTTTCAAAATGTTTTTTTAAATATTATTTCACAGAGAACAAATAATGAAAAAAGAGAATGACCGAATACAATTTGTACATCTCTAGATTTAAGCTACATGCACCAAATTGACTTGAGAAAGTTCTTGTATTTTGAATAAATGTTACCTACCTAGAAATTTTCAGCTCTTGTTCCTGTAATGTGGTAAATGTTGTACTGTTTCCACTTATTATAGGTTGTCCAAGTTTATTGATGTCACGATTTTTACAAATTAAAACAACACAGTATCAGATGTCGTCATGTATGGTAATCCAGAGTCCGATTTCCTGTCTGGGTATTTATCCGGTTAACTTTTTTATGTATCAAATTGAGTTATATGACGGCCATATATCATGAATAGAGCTATACGAGGAACCGATATGTGTACTTCCATGTGATTATTATTTTTTTTTCTCGCTTAAATCAAATGGGGTAAAAAACAACAGAGGTTATATACCGGGCAATTTTCATCTATGCGGGATGAAATATGGATAAAAAGAACCGAATCATAGATATTTTTTTTCTAGTTACGATTTAACATCATACAGTGTATATAAACAAGTAATTAGAGTTTGAATAATTTGAATTACATAAGAAGACTTTTTATTTAGTGATAAATGTACTTGAAAAACGAACTTCTCTTACAATTTGTCAATTTTGTTGTTATTTTGTTTTGTTTTTTTGGTGTGGTAGATTGTTTTGTTTTTGCTTTTGTTTTTTTGTTTTTTTCTTTGTTTTTTGTTGTGTTTTTTTTTTTTTTTTTTTTTTTTTTTTTTTTGTTTTTNCAAAATATAATAAATGACTCAAATTTGGATGAAACTGTATATGGTGACGACGAGAAATGTGATCTTTTGAATAAATACTTCTCGCAAATATCGACTTTAAATGATGATGATAAAGATCTTCCAAATTTTCCAACCAAAACAAACTCATCAATTAGTTCTATTAATGTAAATATTCAAGAAATAATTGATGTGATTCAAATAATTAATCCCAATAAGGCTTCTGGCCCTGACCAAATAAGCCATCGGATGCTAAAACTCTGTCTTGAAAAATATAGCAATTCCTCTTCAAATTATTTTTAATAGATCTTAGAATTAAGTGTATTTCCGGCAAACTGGAAAATTGCAAATGTTACCGCTATATTTAAGAAAGGGGACGCCTCTCTTCCTTCAAATTACAGACCTATATCTCTTATCAGCTGTGTTGGAAAGATCATGAAGAGGGTCGTTTACAAGCACGTGTATAATCATCTCCAAAGTAATAAATTAATTTATGATTATCAAACTGGTTTCTTACCTAATAGGTCAACTATTCACTAACTTCTTGAAATGTATAACTGTATTCTAAACTCTCTTGAGAAAAAGGAATATAACTGTTTTGCTTTCTGTCACTTTTCTAACTCTTTTGATAATGTATGGCATAAAGGATTAATTAATAAATTAAACTCGTATGGGATACATGGGCAATTACTGAACTGGTTAAAAAGTTATCTGAATACCAGAAAACAAAGAGTTCTTATTGGTTCTTCGTCATCTCAACTTTGTCATATATCAGCCGGGGTTCCACAAGGGTAAGTTTTAGGCCCTTTGCCTTTTATTATATATTAATGATATTGCAGATAATCTCATCTCACTTTCTCACTTTGTAGGCTATTTGCTGATGACACTTCGTTCAGTTACTCAGATTGTGATATTCAACGAGTTAAATATGTTATTGACCATGACTTAGAGAAACTTGATGAATGGTCAAAGAAGTGGCTTATGTGCTTTAATCCAAGCAAAACAGAAATAATGATGTTTACTAATACCAATATCCCCAAGGACACTATCTTTCATTTGAATGGAGAGTCCATTACCCTTAGTAATACACATAAACATTTAGGCGTTACTTTAAGTAATGACGCCAAACGGAATGTGCATATTGCAAATATTGTATCGAGTGTATCTAAACATCTCAATGTCTTACGTAAGTTGAAATACAGACTGACCCGAAACAATCTAGAAAAATTATTTTTAGTCTATATACGCCCGTCATTTTAATATGCATCAGAACTATGAGACAACTGTGGTATTTTAAATGTAAATAAATTAGAAAATTTGCATTTGGAAGCTTACCCGTTTTCACCAAATCTGATTTTGTTTATAAAGAATTGGGATTGGAAAAATTACATGTTAGAAGGGAACGTATAAAATTGCAATTATTTCATTCGATCTATAACAATAATGTACCAGAATATTTAAATGCATTGATGCCACCGAGTATTCAGTCTACAACTGTATATCCTCTGCGAAACGGTGAAGATATCATTCTCCCCTTTTGTAGACTATCCTTAAATAGTGAATCTTTTTTCCCTCAACTATTCGACAGTGGAATAAATTAGATCTGAATATCGGAAATAGTACAAGTAAATCAAAATTTAAAACTAATCTAAAAAGTACGTATGCTATGTTAAGAGTACCAAAGCATTTTTCAATAGGTCTTAGGAAACTTAATATATTATTAATCCAGTTTCGATGTATGGCGTCTTTTAAATGGAGATCTCCATAAAGTAAATATTATACGAAATCCCTCATGTCGATGTGGCCATGCATATGAGTCTGCATATCATTATTTCCTTGAATGTCCTCTGTATCATGACACAAGGGAGGTATTAAGAAATGATCTAAATTGGGTACATGATTATTGTAGTATGGATTTGGATCTTCTCCTTGGATTAAGTGACGCTCTTACGTTTGAGCAATATGAAATTGCATTGAATAGCGTCTTTAAGTATATTAAGGAAACGGAACGTTTCCTCATTGTTTAAACATTAAACTATCCACACACACACCACACATATTCACCTTTCTTTTGTTTTAGATTTGTTTACTTTACTCTATAAAGCTTGAATATTATATTGTAATATATAATAATTTGATAAGCATGTCATAATATTGTAAATAATTGTAAACCGAAGAAGACTTCATAAGTATATTTTACCCTTTGTCTTATCCAATTTGTTATATTTACAAATAAACTAAGTTTAAACTAAAATTTGGTTTTTATTTTATTTTATTTTATATTTTTATTTTTTTATTTTTTATTTATTTATTTATTTATTTTTTTTTTTTTGCTTTTATTTTTTTTCTTTTTCTTTTTTTTTGAAGTGTTTTTATGAACAACAAACTATGTTGGACCGATCAGGACCAATGAGATCTTGCGGAAAGTGAAATGTCAAGCTTCTCATGATCGACAATTTCCCCCCTAGACAACTTTAAAGGATATAACAATGAGAATCACAAGGAGTCTACTATTGTTTAAAATCGAGACTGATACACTTTACGTTCAAGTTGTTCCAGACTACAATTGTTTGTAGAGATTGTTTAAAGAATTCAGTGTTGCAACTGTAGTCTTTCCACATATTTGCGGATAATCATCTTGTTACATTTCTATTTGGTAAATGATGTTCATATGACTCATTCAAATTGAATTGGTGTCCTTTTTTGAAAGATATGAATTAGAAAGGAAATGGGGTAAATGTCAAGGAGACAACATCCCATCATCCCAGAGTTTGTTATTTCCCGGTTATGACATAAGACATAAAGGTCTAGATAATACATTTATTAATAAGAAAACCATGCATGATTACATATGAATCGGTTATGGGATGCAGCGGTAACCGAGGTCTTATGAAATCTTAGAAGAAAGTCCTATAAGCACTACCTTTGACCATTTGCGCATTATTGCAGAAATCAGACCCCCATATTGTTTTAAATTCAAATTGAATTGTCAAAAACTCGCTTACAGCTTAACGGAGCCTATGAATAAAATGAACGGCGCTGAATATAACATTAATATTGAAACATATGAATATTTTTGCATTTTGCTGCCAATACCACACAAGCCGGCAAAATCAAAAGTTTTATCGTCATAAAAATTATATTGGACAGCTCACAAAATGGAGAGAATGGCGCTTCATAGATGCATAGAAAAATATCCTTTCGTAAAATATAGAAGACGGGTGTGACCTTTGTTTCTTATAAAAAAACTATTAACAATTTAAAAAGTATGTACAGAAATGCTAGGATAGTTTAAACGAAACAGCCGAGTACGATATCTGATTTTTTTTTCTTGTTGGAAGACAGTGAAACGTAATACACCTACATGTACAAAATTACAAATTTATCCAGAAATAAACAATAGCGGGGAAGTATATGTGATACGACTGACACTATTGCTGATGGCTTTGTGGAATATTTAATGAATCTGTATACATGTATCAAAACTCATAGTAATTTTGACAAAGATAATGTGACAAATATGGAAAATAGATATTTTTTAAGAAATGTGTGAAACAAAAATAAAAAAAATACAGGTCTGTGTATTACTACGTCTGAATTAAGACACATTATTCAAGGACCGAGACAAATAAAGGCTGGTGGTCATGATAAAACCCAAAATGAGCATTCACTACATGGCGGTAAATCAGTAATTTTCTGTTTAACCTCTTCCTTTTATAGCCGAAATATTTAATCCTGCTAGCTACAGACCTTTCACTCTGTTACCAGCTTTTTCAAAAGTAATTGAACAAGTCATCTAACATCGCTTATTAGATGTTTTAGTTAAGGTTCTCCCAAATCCTCAACAAAAAGGTTGCCTAAACGCCTGTTTTAATCTTTATGAGACAATTTTTCACAATTGTGGATTACATAGTAAAATTTTTGTTGCCTTTCTGGATAGTCAAAAGGCTTTCGATACTGTCTGGAGAAGAGGACGTATGCATAAATTATATGAACGTGGTATTAAGGGTAAGTTCTGGTTGATTGTTATTGATCTTTATGTTAACACACGAAGTGCTGTAGTAGTAAATCAACAACTATTAAATGAATTTCCTGTATCATAAGCTGTTAGACAAGGAAGTATTTTGTGAGGCCTATTAAATTTAGACGTATTCACTAATGATTTAATTGATAAATTGAAAGTTGTAGTCGTTATATGAGAATTTTTCAGATTAGAAGTTATGCGCCAGCACTTGGTGATAAAAAATCGTGTATTGCAACGTCACCATTAGCTTTACAACGCATGCTTGATGTGCATTTTCAGTATTCGCGGAAAGGGCGTTTTACCTTCAATGCAGTCAAGTCGGGTATTATGCAGTTTGCGATAAATATCACAGATAAAAAATCTAATTTTCGATAGTATATTGGTGAAGAAGAAATCAGTGTCAGATAATTACTCTCATCTCGGTAAAGATTTAAACCTAAATTTTAGAGCAAAAGAAAGAACAGAGAAAACATGCAGGAAAGAAAAAAAATGCATATTTTGTATTGAATGATATTTGTTATCATGTTTTAATGAACACATTGTTCAGGAGGTATACTTGATGGTGTATTTAATTTGATTTATCAGTATCTGTGACTTTTTTCCAAATTTTTGTCTGTGAAAGCAGTTTTTGTAATTATTGCTGACTGTTTATTGCTTTGTAATGATTTTGATTTGTAATCCTGTCGACATAGTCCGGTTATAGATCGCAAGAAAGTCCGTCCTCATAATACTTTGCTAAAATTTGCAAATAAAAGTACCAGGGATATTTTGGACTGAACCTATTGGTACATAGACTACTTAAGAAAGGGTACGTTACCAAAAAACTTGAAGTTATCACTACAGAAGTTTAACTTGCGGATCGCTATGGGATATCTGTTTCCCAGATGACAACATATCTTTCCCTTTACAACTAAACTTTGTTTTTCCTCTATCAGATTTGACTTTACTACCGGAGTTGAAATGTTCAACACAGCGGGTGTCGTATAAGAAGCAGGAGACGCTTCTTCTACCGGTACACCTGATCTAATCCATGGTTTTTATTAGGTCCGTGTTATTCATCTGTATATGTGTCTTCATTTTTCTGTTTGTCTTGTACTCAAGTGGTGTCCTTGTTTCTTTATGTTTCCGATGTCCATGGATTGTTCATTCTTTTGACTGATGGTACGGTTTTCACTTACTTTTGAAATGCGTTTTTCATACATGTACATAGCCTTGTTAATTTGCATGATCACAATTTATTTATATAATTCACTTAGGTATATGGGTCATTCTCAAAAATTGTCGATATTTGTGTTATTCGGTTGTATGAGTGATATAGGGTATTTTTTTCACTTGTTAAAATTTTCAGGATGTATATTGGTTGTATGGAGTGATTTGTAGTACAAAAATAATCCCTTTATGTCTAATTCTTAGTTTAATTTGACTTCAAAAGTGGCAATTATGGTAAAAACCGTTTGTGATTTCGCCGTGATAGCAAAGATATGTCAAGATATCTTTTAAAAAAATGCAAATTAAAATTCAAAATTTCAATATTTATTTTCTATCAAATAATTTCTTTGAGAATAACACATAAACGAAACCAAACACGCACATGTTCTATGAAAAAAATACAGGAAAACATGTGTGCTTTCGCCGTGTCCCAGGTGTTACTGTAACCGTGTAATTTAACCAGGAAGTAAGGGTAATCTCTCTTACTGATTAACTAAGTGCCTTCCTGAAGTACTACTTCATCTTTGAAGTATTGAATATTTCATTAGGCACCATGATGCTATTCGAGCATAAAAATCCACCTCTTAGATATGCAGGGTAACACCGTAATTCTTATTTCTGTCCCTGTTGTTACTGCATTTTCTATAATTCTTCATATTTATTTAGCACCAGCTTGTGTTAGTATTTGTATTTAGTAATTTGCTTTCCAGAACAAGCTGATTCGTTGTAGAAGGGAACAGACAATGTGAATAAAATTGGATTTAGTAATGAATATGTCCCTCGTGTTACTGTCCCTTGTGTTACGTAACACTAGTGACCAAATTCGTAAAATCAGGGGCGACAAGTTGATTCTAAGCAACCATGTTTGAGAGGAAGACAAAAACAAATGTAATCACCCCGTGCACAATACATTTCTAGTTCATCCTTTTGGAAACACAGGGTTTTTGAAACATTATATAGACAGTAACATAAGGGACAATTAAAACCAGGGGCTCCCAGGAGCCTGTATCGCTCACCTGGCTTTCAGTTGCCACAATAAAGCTAACATTGTAAGTTATACAGTTGATCTTCAGTCTCTCAAACTTTGGTAGCTCGTCAAAAATCACACATCTTGAACTGTATTTAAAGTCTGATAATGTTTTCCTATATTTCTTTGTTGGGCTTTTTTGACAAAAAACATTCTTGCTAGGGACCACCTTCAACACCAGTTTTGAAGTCGAGACATCATTTTGTAAATGGCGGTCAATGAACAATTTTCAACATCGGTTTTGAAGTCGCAACATCAATNNACCAAATTTCATTGAAATCGGACAATGTTGAATTTTCCCGCCTTTTTTGGCAGCCATTTGAAAATGGCAGTCAACAAACAATTTTCATGATCAGTTTTGAAGTAGTGACATCAATTCCCACTTGGATACCAAATTTCATTGAAATCGGACAATATTGAATTTTCCCGCCTTTTTGGCGGCCATTTTGAAAATGGCGGTCACCGAAGAATTTTTAACATCAGTTTTGAAGTTCCGACATCAATACCTTTTTGGAAACCAAATTTCATTGAAATCGGACAATGCTGAATTTTCCCAATATTTCAATACCTTTTTGGAAACCAAATTTCATTGAAATCGGACAATGCTGAATTTTCCCAACAATTTTCAACATCAGTTTTGAAGTAGTGACATCAATTTGGCGGCCATTTTGAAAATGGCGGTCGACAACCACTTTTCAACACCGGTTTTAAGGTCGCTACATCAATATCTATTTGGAAACAAAATTTCATTGAAATCGAACGATGTTGAATTTTCCCGCCTTTTTTTTCGGCGGCCATTTTGAAAATGGCGGTCAATAAACAATTAAAACACCAGTTTTGAAATCCACACATCATGGCAAACATTTTATCAATTTACACTTAACCGTCACCTGCTATAGTTTTGGAAATAAAAGACGAAAAATATGAAAATTTTGAAAATTCCATGAAAAAAGGCCAATAACTCCAAAAAGGGTTTTTGGATTTTCTTCAAAATTTCAAGGTTGGTAGATCTTGATATGCTGAACATTTTTGCAATATACACTTGACCTCTATCTGTTACACTTTTTGAAATAAAAACTAAAATTTGCACAATTTTTGAAAATTTTACGGAGAAAGAGCAATAACTCCAAGACGGGTTCTTGGATTTTCTTCAAAATTACAGGGCAGGTAGATCTTGCTATGCTGATTCCTTTTACCCCATGTCAGATTTTTGATATCTGTGACGGTTTTCGGGTTATTAGCCAAAAACTGCAATTTACCCCTATGTTCTTTTTTTAGCAACGGCGGCCATGTTGTTTGACCTACCGCCTAATCGAACACAATTTTGAGAAGCCATACTCTAAAAATGCGGTTACATTTGGCCCAGTGGTTTCAGAAGAGAAGATTTTTGAAATTGTTGACAGACAGACAGACGGACGGACGGACGGACGACGGACGACGGACGCATAGTGATGGCAAAAGCTCACATGGCCTTTTAGGCCAGGTGAGCTAAAAAGTAACACAAGGGACATACATGATTGCTAACTCAATGATGCAACTTCGATATTACAATTGAATAAAGAGCAAATTTTAAAGTAAATAGAGCAATGAATCAGTAATCTTATACTTCTTAATTCGATATTTTTACAAAACTAAAAGATCTATTAGAATGCTCAAAAATCTGGTAACAAAAGTAGCCGAAACATTAACATGCAAAACCAAATCAATTTTGACATGCTAAAACTCATTTTGGTTAGCTTTTCTTTATGTTTCTTAGAAAGAGGGGAGTAATAAATGACTACTAATATGTTTTCAGAAGTAAAAAATAAATATGAAAACTTTCAAAAAACTTTTAATTGATAATGTTGTAGACATCAAATGTCGCTTGTGTTACCAAATGTCCCTATTGTTACCTGCTTGAGCGATTGCAGGATGCCTGTATGTAAATTTTCTCTTCAAATAGATAAAGTAATTGACCTCTACTTTTCCATTACGAAATAAAGATTAGAACGCTTAACAATTTAATAAGAAGAAAACAATGTTTATATGTACTCGAGACAAGTGTCCCTGGTGTTACAAAATGTTCCCTTATGTTACCAAAATTAAAATTTGTATTATTTTCATGTTTAATATCAAAATGTGTTTCTCTTTGAATGAAAAAGTTGGTTTCATCGTTCCATCTTTGGGCCATCATAGTGAAATAATTAAATTGTATAGAGACAGTATTTTATTTTTGATGGCAGAAAGTCACTAGTGTTACTAATTGTGTCCCTTGTGTTACACAATTGTCCCCGGTCTTACTGACCACTTTTTGACAAACCAGAAATTTTTAGCTCAACTCTAGAGGTCAAAATCAAGAGGAAAGATAGCGTATGTTCGAGATTATGATATAAACAACACATTTTTAATAATTTAAATAATTAGTAAATCACCCCTATTAAGCTGAGTTCTCGGCGAACAGTTTAGGTAAGAAGAGTTCGCGTAGTCCGGTTTGATAATGTTTAGCCCGGTTGAGAAAAAAGTAAACAAATTTCATATTTTAAGTAACATTGGGTAACGTTTTGTCCCGGTTCAGGATAATGTTTAGGTATGGTTTATGATATTTTAACGTTTACCTGTACCTAAACATTACCCAGCTTAATAGGGGTGTAAATACATTGAAAAAAATTTGAAAGGTCTAATCCCGTTCGTGTACACAAAAGACTTGCAATTCAAATAACAATTATGCGAAATTACTAAATCGATACAATATCATTTTATACCAGTGACTTTTATTAGTTAATGGCAATATTCTAGTAACATAGGTGATTTTTATCATTTTTCCTGATAGTAACACAAGGGACACTGGCTGGTGGCAATGGACTTATTTTTCAATTGAAATTTTTTTTTTTGCATTCAAAGTTAATGCTGAGATGTTGTTTCTCAAACTTCAAATGATTAAGGACCCAAAAACCTTAAAACCAAGTTTAATTTTTTCTAAAATCATCTTCAAAATATCGACATTTTTTTAGAATTACCCATATGAAATCAACGCCAACTTAATCGTAAGCAAATGACAATTCCCAGGTGTTACTTAAGGTAGAGTCCACTGACCAGACAGTAAATTGATAAGGAAATAGTTGTTGGTAACATGGCAGTAGTTTTGTGGTTATTTATAGTTGTTCACTTTGGTAAGTCCACGATTCTTTCAGCTAATGAATATGTTCTCATAAAAAGTAAGGTTTTTGAGACAAACCAAAATGAACTACTATTAAATGAGATACAGGCTCCTGACTATGATTGGTCTCTAATAGTGAAAACTCCTCTGGTTAGCTTTATCTTTAGTACATAAAGTGCCGGTTAGTCATCTATTAGTCAGTCAGCTATATGGTTATGAGAACAAATTTATGATATAAGAGGCTATGATCCAACAAAGTTCGAATTGTCACCGAAACAAAAACCAAAAATGTTATGGTATCATGATATGTGCTATGTGTTGTAATGTGCTGTAACTGTCTTGAATATTCTCTTAATTATGAAATGGGGTAAATGTCAAGGAGACAACATCCCATATCCAGGTTAAAACGACCAAAAACAAAACATCTAGGGGTCACCATATGGTCTTCAACACAGTGAGGAACCTCACACCATATAGTAAGCCCTAAATGGCCCCGAAAAGGTAAAAAAGTGAATAAATCGATTTCAATAACCCAAATATCAAGAAACTAAAATTTCATAAGAAGACAAGGACAAGCCAATGACCAACATATTCCTGACTTGGGACAGGCGCAAAAATTGCGGCGGGGTTAAACTCGTTTTCTTGGATCCAAACCCTCCCCCTATTTGTGGTGAATGGCTAAAAATAAATACACAAAAATACTCACAGTAAAAATCGAACTAGAAAACGTCCAACTTATCAAGACGAGTACCCTTACAATGAAGTACATAAAACATGAAGACATTTACACACAGGTACTGTCCGGACAAATGCTCGCAGTTACTGACAGCTAGCTAAGGACATAATTTCCGTTACTGCATGTGCTTCTGTTTGTTCTTTTAAGTTTTTATATAGACGATTTAAAAGCTCACGAGAGCTTATGTTATATTGTTGTCATATATATCGTCTTCAAATACAGCTTTTGAACTTTGAACTTGAACTATCAAGACGGTCTTCAACAAATGAGTTGTTTTATATCTGAACACCTTGCTACATATGCAGCTTTTCAGATTTTTATAAATTGTCACGTTTAGTTAAACGAGTGATATTTGACAATACATGACTCTCGATGCCGTATCATAAAAATTGAAGGATAAGGAGTAAATCACACGAGACGAAGTCTCTACAAATACATAGTTTAACTTAGCTATGGAAAAACGCTTTTATTGTTGTTCTTTATCTTGAAGTCACCATAGCATGATTGAAAACCAAACTGTGCAAAGTTTTTGTTAAGAAAAAAATCGATTTGTCTTTAATTTGATTAATCTTCATTGAGACCACAACATTTTAGGATCAAACAAGATTGATTGCATTCGATCTCTCTGTAGTATGAAGAGTCAAAACCCACTGACATCGACAACCATTTAATATATTTGTACGCACATGAATTGTGACTGGTTTGAATAGATAAAACGTTGCATGCATGCAGTCATTCCTATCTCTTCAGCCGGTAATCAGGCATTCGTTTTAGGATTCTATAACATTAAATTAGAGTACCCCATAATTAGAGTAGTATTTCTTGAGAAATTTAAAATCAAAGCCAAAATTATTACACAAGTTTGGTGCGCCACTCCGAAACAAGTGCCCGGCACCTGAATAGGTTTTCAGGGGCTTTGGCTACAGAGCTGCCGGGCGCGTCCCCAGGTGGTGGATAGGGGAATGCCCTGTCTTTGCGGGGTAGTCAGGTCATAATACGGAAAGCCTGACCGCGAACCATTGTAGCCAAACTGTGTGGAGAAACGCCACGCTCCATGCAGTAAAAAGACCCCTTCTATATTTCTCTAAAGAGAGCAGACGCACTGGGTGTCGTATAGAAGGCTAAATTTCCTGCCCCTACCCATTTCTCCCCTTTTCCAGTGGCAATCAAAAGTCGTTGCCCCGGTTGTCCCTTCCACCTTTATTTCTTTTTTCTTTTACTTACAATTTGTTTTGAATTGATTAACTTGTTCTCGTCCTGATATAGCTGAAATATTGCTCATTGGACGTTAAACTCTAACTAATCAATCAATCAACCGAAACAAGTGACTGTCAACAGTTTGCTTCATTTTGAAACCCATCAGACCTTTTTCTTTTATAATTTTCATGAGTCTTGTCTTTAAAGTTGAACTGATTCTGTTTTTATGATATTTTGTAAATCTTATAGGAATTATTTATATATTTAGGATTAGTTATTGGAGAATGTCGTTCTGGATGGGAACATCGTTGGAACAAATGTTACTATTTTAGTCCGACTCCACACAATTACCATGATGCTTCAGTAGGTATTATAGTAACTCATCCAGTACATTAATCTTAAGACGAGCGACATTGATGAAGTTGTTCTATTTTCACATAAGATTGTATTTGGAGCTAGAACGGTGGGAACTGATCATTTAAAATTAATATGATCATAATTTTAACTATTGTTAATCTTTTAAATAATAATACACTTATGATGTTTGCTGAAGAGATAACTCCTTATTTGATAAATTACCAGATGAATACTGAAGCAAGAGGCAAAAATCATACATCCAAAAAACATGAAAAGCAGACAGAGAACGTAAACGACCTAGAAGAAACAAACAGAGCATAACATAAACTCCACAAAAAATAAAGCACTAACAGTGTGAACCCCTAAATCTGGAGTGTCACCAGGTGCTCCAGACGGATAAGCATGATTTGCTTCACATGTGAAATCTGTCACAGTGTAAGTAAAAAGTCACATGTATTGTTACATTCCGTATATATCAATCTAGGGAATACTATAGTATCTCGGGATCTGTTGAAATATGTCCATCTTCATTTGTGATACAGACACATTGTAATGACCATAAAACTTTCTGAATGACAATAGTAACAGTGATTGAACACAACCCTGGATAAGTAGTTTTTGAGATCGTAGTTTCACTCTCTGGACGAAATCGATGTATACATTACATGCACGACAGTAGCGAATGAGCTGTGAAATAGAGATTCCATTTTCGGAAGATGTGGGTATATTACTACTCAAAAATGGAAAGTTCACAATTGGAAAAACAAAATCATCATGTTGTCATAAACTTTGGATTTTAACTGCCTCGATTTGTCAATGTAAAGGTAAAGGTTCAGGTATGATGCCAATGTTGGTGTATCAGTTTTCTCTTTAATGATCAGTTCATTTAGGTAAATGAGATGTAGATAATCCTTAAATCGAGAATTGATTAAAAATAAAACATCGTCTATGTAAGGGGAACTGAATTGAAGTACCTAGCTAGATTTTTCTCTTTCTTCTAGACTAGCTCTTGTATGAACTGGCTTCATACTAAAATAAATATTCCATGTCTATATTTTAGGCACACTGTCGGTCATATGGCGCTAGTCTTGCCGAAGTGGAGTCACAGGAGGAAGATGAATACTTCAGAAGTTATGCACAAAAGACAAAACAATGTGAATATATTTAGCCTTCATGTTAATCCATCATATTTCGTGGATACAATGTAAGCCCGATTAAACTCATATAAATATCCATAAAGCATTGATACCATAAAAACTGTCCTCAAGGATGTTAGATTTTGCTTTAAAAAATCCTGTTTTCCTGGATTAAACTAAGGTTTTCTACAACAAATTTGAGTTTTAATTAAGAAATACATACGATGCTAAGAATTTTTGAGCATATAATTCATATAATTATGAAAGACTTGACCACTGACATGATGATGTCACTGCCTCCTCTGTCATTACCCGAACTAAAGCAATACAGTCCACGACCTCAATGATATCAGTGAAAGCTCCACACATTGAAGGGAAAATATGTACTTTTCATTACCATAAATCAAAAGTAAAAACTGACTTTATACCAGCGATGTAAGCAGGTCTATTGAGTACCTGACGTAACCAAAGTCTTCTGTAGATTGTTTTACACATTTAAGTCCGCCGTTCTTCTGTATCTCATATAGGGTTCATCTGTCTTGTCTCAAATAGAAACTATTGAAAGGACAGATGACTGTAGTCTGACAAACTGCAATTATAACTGCTGGTATTCATCAGCCCAGTAGTCAGTACTTCGGTGCTGACCCGAAAGCCGAACCTATTTGGAACCTTGCGATATCTAAATTTTGGTAAATTTTGTTGAAAACTTAGGAGTATCTTCCTCGTGCAAAACTCTGTCCTAAACTTATTTTTGGCTTAACATTGAGATCATATTGGTTATTTGTTCTCTATCTATAAACATTTTCGAGTTTATGGTCTTCAAAACGTTTAGATTTTATCTGCATTGAAGAGACATATAAGTTGTCGAAATGCGCATGCAGAAAATAAATTCATAGTAATTTCGGTATTTAGTTATGTTATAATAATT
The DNA here is from genome assembly GCA_002080025.1 of Modiolus philippinarum. NCBI lineage: Eukaryota > Metazoa > Mollusca > Bivalvia > Mytilida > Modiolidae > Modiolus > Modiolus philippinarum. Next base: position 19,606 of record MJUU01052458.1, read on the forward strand.
TATAGATCCATCCTTCGGAGAAACGAGGTTTTGTAAAAAGATTTCATACCGAATTTGAAAGAATGTTTTTATTTTGTATAAATTGTGCACGAAATTATGAACTTTTTCGGTGAAAGGGTTCCATTCTTCATTTCCCCTCTCTGGATCTGAATATTGAGATCTAGAGAGAGGAAATGAAGAATGGAACCCTTTCACTGAAAAAGTTCAACCAAGATATGTACTTAGAGTTGTTTGTCTTTCCGTGTAATTGTTGGATGATATTAATATTTGTATCTTTCAGCGTATTACATTGGATTAACAGATGAAAATGTTGAAGGAAAATGGGAATGGTTGTCAGGACTGTTTGTTGAATATACTAACTGGGCTCCTGGTGAACCAGATAATATATTTAATCAAGACTGTTGTCTATATAACAATTTATTTAACTTCAAATGGACGTCAGGATCTTGCTGGATAGGTCTTCACTATATATGTGAGATGTAGTAAGTTATATATATAGTGGTACAATATATTGTTGACATGCAAAAGAGACAGAAACACACGAATACACAGTATTGTTCTTTATGACATCATCTTGAGGTCACTGTGGGGCCTTAAAACAGCCAATTCCCTTCCCCTTAAAGATACCGAATATACGAGATATCCAACAAACATTTAATAAATGAAGAAGTTATTGTTACATTAACTGTTAACTGATGTGGCATTTTTCTGTGAAGGGAACGATTTGCATTTCGTCTACTGGAGTAAAAATACGGACAACCTAATGTTCAATAGAAATTTGGTCTTCATTAATACTTTTTTTTAAATACCTTGCGAATCAATTCAATAAAAAGAAACTTCGTTGAACCAATTAAGAATATGTTGTGTTCTTGACAAGTAGCAAGCTGGATGTATAAAGGGAAAAAAGGCGCTATTTTATCCCAGGTGCGGGAACTTGTTTTTCCGTTAACAGATCACCAATACGATAAAATAAATACATTTAAACCATATGTTGTATGTCAAATAAGAAAATAAAATTGAATTGAAACGTTCCGGTTAATTTTGTACATAGTCGCAACAGAAAATTTTCGGTATTTGGTCGTATTTTATTCGATCTGTTCTAGCTTGTTACGCAACTTAATCATGTTTTTTCAACTGTTCTTTGCTCTCCGTCATTCACCTAGAAATATTCTATGATCTTGCTGATTATAACATGTGTCAATTGGCTGGAGTCACTACAAATTAAAAGGCACTATTTTTTATAGTACTATTTTCGTATTGAAATAGTGTAGTGCCCCCTGACAATATTATGGCTTTGACATTTAACACAATCTGGGCACACAGAAGCTATAGTTAGTCGTCATATAAGCGGGAGGTTGATGCATCATTAAACCTGGTTTAACCCACCATTTTATTTATAAAATGCCCGTTCCAAGTCGGGAATATGACGGCTTGCCAAAAATGTTCTGTGTCGGATTGTGTTTCCCTGATTCAGTCGAATGTTATACGGATTTTCCTTACTGGTCTCTTCCTTTGATCGATTCAGACTTTTGTTGTCACTTTTATTTAAGACGATACGATTTTTACCTACATTGTAAGTTCAACAATACAGTTTTAAATGCTGATGTTTCATACAGAGTAATTCTTGTTAAATTGATCTTGAAATGAAGTATTATATATGGTAAAACTAATCGACCGTGATGAATATCAATAGTAATAATAGGAGTGTCGAACAACGCAGAAGATTTAAACGAGTTAAATTCGGAACATTGCATAGTTTGGCACGAGTGACATTATTATTAATATTCATCACGTTTGATAGGTTACGCTTTTTATTATATAGATTTTCATGGCCTCATGGTGACCAACAATAAAAGCGTTGTTCCAAGTATTTATAGAGATTTTGTCCCCTGTACATTTACTTCATGTCCCTTTATTTGTTCATTTCAAAATTCATAAACAAATTTTAGAAGCAACTTGGTGGGAATTATTTTTACCTCTTTAATCGATACCTGGGTTGAATATTAATGTGCAATATCGCATAAGGCGCCCATGAAAATTACTAAATAGTCTAAATAATGTGGTATTCTAAGCGTTTGAATGTCTTACAGTTCGATAATACATGTATTTTCTAAAGATGCTGCGTTCTTAAAGCTCCGTCTCTCATTGTAATATTGATAAACCAGTTAAAATAGAAACAATTAATATGTACATTATATTTTGACTATATGCTTTAAACTTGAAACTTGGCAATTTGATTTAACGCCTATTTCTACAAAAGTGTTCAATGGCATTGTGCATAAAAAAATACAAACGAATAATGTATGTATATGCATTACATACAACATCAAAATCTAAAGTGCATGCATACAATGTATATGATATATTTATGTATATATGCATAAAAATGCAATTCTGTGCTAACTGATCATAGATAAAAGAATTGCTATATACACACTTTAAGAATAATGCAAAATAGTTTTCAAAGTATATCTCTAGTACAGTTAAACAAATAAAAATGTAAAAATTTTTACAGACATTAATTCTTTTTGTAGCTATGCTGGAACAGATGAAATTGTAGGTTAATTGGATATTTATATTAGGAAGAAAGGGTACTGATAGGCGATACTGTGGTTGTCTCAATTAAAAGCACTTAAAATTTCTGTTATGTTGGATTTTGTTGTTTGAGAGATATTTACCCTTTCTTAAACAAGGTCGGTAGAATACCGAAGGAACAAAGGATTGGTAATAACTATTCAAAGTACAGACTTAGTCACATTGCTAAAACGGTAACGCAGAAAAACGATGTCATTTCACAGATACAAAACCACAACATTCAAAACCAAGGCACTAATATTGTGAACTCCTATAAAATCTATAGTGACTTGAGGTGCCCAGGAAGGGTAAGCATGTCGTTCTCTGTTAACAATACCTGAACTAATGTAGGAAAAAGCCAAAATCCGTAATGTCAAATCCGGAAAAACATTAATCTTTCCGAAATGTCCGTTTTTATTTGGGTCACTAAATAATGTGAAAAAAATTACTGCTTGACATGATGTTTTCAATGTACTCGCGTTTAGCTGTCCGATAAATTGTTACCTTTCTAGTATAGTGAATACTATCATGCATTTACAATGACTTACTCAGAAGATCTGACCAATAAAATAGATTTAGCTTGAGATGATTTGTAGGTATTTTCAGACGTCATTTGACAAACACTGAAGTCAAATTTAATTTTTTTTTACTTTATTTATCAAATGATTGAGACACACCATAAATTCATTAACAAAAACATGATTGTGTAAACCCCTGTTACCCTTTAAGGATTCAGTCGTGTTCTCCAAGATTTATTTACTGCTAGTTCTTGACCTCTTCATAAGATCTTAAATATTCTGTAACAACAATATCACCTTGACAATTTCATTTCTATGATCGTCAATACCATGGCTGAGAAGGAAAAGAACGAAGTTATCGCCAAAAATATCGCAGAAATATTCTTTCCAGCCTTCCATCCCAAAACGTTCCAGAAGTCTTATGTAAGTGAGAACCGAACCGTCAGTCTGACCCGAAAGCCGATTGTATTTCGAACCTTGCAATATCTAAATTTTTGTAAATTTTGTTGAAAACTAAGGAGTATCTCCCTCATGCAAAGCTCTGTCCTTAGCCGATTTTGGCTTTACTTTTAGATCATATTGGGCATTTGTTCTCTATCAGTTTTTCAACATATTTGATGTATGGTCTTCCAAACGTTTCGATTTTCTCTGCACTGAAGAGACATAAGTTGTCGAAATGCGCATATGCAGAATTTAAATTTACAGTGACTTCGGTATTTAGTTATCTGAAAAGAACAATCCAAGGACAATTGCAACGTCGGAAAAACAAACAAACGAAGACATAACATGAGCACGGCACAGAAAAGAAAATGAAGACACGCACATATACAAATTGAATCAACCAGGCATTGAAAATATGTGAACTATGAAACTTTCATGTGCAAGATTGGTTAGGTGGGTATCCACCTAAACATACAGAAACAATAATTTCCATTTTAAGTCTTCACAAAATTAGTATATCTGTCGTTTGAATTTAAAAAAAATGGCTTTAATGAGTTTCTTTATTAATATTCATTATTTAACAAAATACATAAAGCATCTGATTTCAGTACTGAATTTTGCTATGAAACGTTGTAAATGAAGATGCTACACTGCTTATAGAGGTAGACAGAAAACGATAAATGTAATTCCTGTTTTGCCTAATGAAATATGATTTTTCTGTGCAAAGTAAGTGGGAATTGAATCGTCAGTCTAAAACGAACAATCAAAGGAAAAACAAAGGAACAAAGTCATAACATGAGCTCGGCACAGAAAAGAAAATGAAGGCACACATTTATTACGTCATTATTTATCTTCAGGTTGTTCAAGTATATTTAGTTGAATCTACTTTGTTATATGAAGGCAACTGTGATTATCCTATCTGATTCAGACTTTCTATTTAGATTCTTTTGGTTATTTTTTATACAACTTTCGGTCTTCCATACGTTTTGAATTGATTTTATGCTAAATTGTCACAAAACTCATCTTCAGAGACCCAATTTACAAACAATTTGGTTTGTAGTTATTTCTGTCTATTAAGACGTATAATTGGAAGGCCGAACACTGAAAACAATATATATATTTGATTAAACGACATGTGGTAGAAATTATATAGTAGGCAATTGAAACATGTAATGACATTACAAGGCTCAAAATATCAATTGTGAAATATTTCCTTTGGTATAAACCAGTACGTAACATAACGATGTAGTGAAATGGAATAAAAAAGATAACAGGAAACACCTACAATGGCCGAAAAACATAGCCACATGCCAGAAAGTAAATAGGAATTGCACAAGAAAAAACCCACAATAAAAATACAAAAGACAAACATAAACAACGATAGGAACTCGGGACAGCCGGACTTGGTACCGGCACTAGCAAAAGCCAGCGGTAGGGTTAAACCGGTATGTAAGTCCACCTCAGAACTTGTAATTGTGACTTCAAAGCAATATGTATAATGAATTGGGAGGATTGTAATGTAGGAGATAGCTTTACTGTATTTTTAGCTCTGCGGGCGTAAATCGTACATTTTACAGTCGTAATTTAGGTTACCTAACAACACGCCAGCGGAGCTAGGTAATCGGAGATTTGCGAAAGTTTAATCAAGATTTACGTCCGCAAAGCTTAAAATGCACTACAGTTATCGTATGACGTTTTCAGCCGGAGTCTTCTCTCAATTTATAATGAAATGCAATACAGAAGAGTTTAGAAGGTAACCGGTGTATATATTTCAACTGTTTTTTTCTTCTTAATGAATTACTGAACTGCACATGATAGTGGACCTTCCTCAGGTACGGCTTGTAGATTGCGGATTTGATTCAATCAGATACACTGATACAAACTTATTGGATTAAAATTCTTAACATTATTTCGACATGCGCATATGCAGAAAATAAATTAACAGTAACCTCAGTATTTTGTTATTCGACCATTTATCAAATGCCCCCCAAAAATGAGTGTATTTTTATGAGCTTAGCTTCTAAAATAGTGATTCATTCTAATTTGTATTCATTAAACAAATGCTTATTTCATATAGAATACAGTGTGTGAAATTAAACATGTGAATCTAAGCATGCAAATTGGATGGACGTCTAAATAACAAGCAATCTTCTAGAAAAAATGCGCTGCCTATAAATATGCCTATAAATTTTGCATAGTAACGGGTTTAAAGATGAGATACATTAAGTGCAAAGACAACATTACAAATTTGGATAATAACAAAATTACCGAACAGAACTGTCGAAAGCCAAAGTCCAAGAGACAAAAAGACAAAACAGTTGGAAACCCACCGGAAAAAAATTGACGATAGCAATTGTCCTGACTTTGTAACAAAAACAGGCTGCTTAGTCAGGGATTTGTTCAACCTATGTTAATTTCACACCTCAAGCTAAAATTTTAAAAAACATATAATTATCTTTTTGTACACACATACTAGGCAAAAAAGGTTAAGAATCATATTCATTCAACCTAATGTATTTTTATTTTTCGCCTCGATGCATAGCCTCTGATTCGATCGACATGAAATTTTGCACAGTGTATACACTTACGACTGTAAACATTTTCTGCGATTCAACTTTTTTAAATTTGTCACTTTTGAGATTCGAAAAATCACGTTTCATGCAAAACATCAGCACATTTCTATCGAGTTGTGCAATCTTTTAAGTGTTTACAGACTTTCATTCACTAAATACTGTTGAAAATTGTCTAAGAAATGAGCGTTCACATTAGGGTACCCATTATTTCCTATACAAGAATTTTCACTTTTGCATTGGTCATTTTCAAAATTTGGAAGAGTATGGTACACAGATAAAACATTTTGACTTTACAGCATCGTCTAAAACAATAAAAAACAGAAATTGTGGAAGAAAAACCTTCATTGAATCGGTTCCTGAATGAATTTTGATTTTTTTTCAATACGGATAAATGTTTTGGGAAAAAATTTTAAATTTAAGAGATTTGTTTTTTTTTTCGAAGAATCATGACCAGATAGAAAAAATGACGAAGTAGACATTTTTCAAGTGTCGAACTTAAAATCTCGAAAACACCAGACACGAGGTTCCAAGAATGATTTGCTTGTGCATGATTTAGTCAAATTGAATTGTGTTGTAAAACTTAAAAACTTTGTAATGGCGATGAAAAACTGTGATCCTTAACTTTTTTGTTGAGTATATTTTATAACTGCAATTCTGTATTTAATATCATCGACATAGACAAAACTAAAAATAACAGAATAATATACAATACAGTGCAGAAAAAGAACTAAAAATACCAGTGCGATATACAACATAATCACCTACAAACAAGAAATAGTATGTTAAACCGGTTTAATGGCGCGACACCCCTCCCCCTTTTTCATGGCAGTAGTGTCTGGTTGCAACTCAACATGAATTGCCATTGAAGAGTCATAGAGAGTAAAAAAAACAAATCATCCAAGCATCGAGTTTAAAAAATCTTGAATCCCGGTTCGGACCGAAACATCGAAATTTTCCACAAAGGACAGATATCTATAAAATAACTGTTTTAATAATCAGATGAGACGAAAATTTTTGAAGCTTTGATTGATAAGGCGGTCACGGAGATAACTATGTCTAATGAGAGGGCCTGTACAATTTGTACTAGCTATCTGGTAGTGAAACAAGTGTGAAAAATACAATACGGAAACAGGAGAAATTGGAATATTACTGTCCATGTCTAGGAAATTGAAAATTTTGAAATGAAAATCGTATCTTAACTAGCATGTTTTTATTTCATGATATGAAAGGTGGTTAATTCGCCTAATATTCGATTGCTATATTTGAGAATGTAAGGACTAAATAAATGAAGTACCTATATCATCAACTTGTTGCTAGTTATTGGGAATTTAAGTATGAATAGTTACAGGATTCAAATTAACTAAATCATATTTAAGAAATTTTCTCTGTATTGTTAAATTTATTGAGTCAGAAGTATATCAATGCATGAAAATTTAATGATTGAATATAATTATGAAAAGATTAGGCTGATAGTGTCACAGGCTCAGAAAATTCAATAGCATTTAAGGTTTTTTACATATTGAATTTTAAATACTCATAATATTACAAAGTGGAGATAACAGTTTACACCTACAATGGCTGAAAATTAAAATCACATGTCACAATCGACAAGGGAACTGCACTAAAACACATAACAGACCAGAGATAAACATAAATAACGATAGGAACTCGGGATAACCCGACTACGTACCGACACAAGCAAAGTTAGCGGTAGAGTTAAACCGGTTTATGGGCACCAAGACATCCCCTTTCTCAATCCCGTTTCCCTATAGTATCATAAACATAGGAATAAAATCGTATACAGGTACACTTCTAACTCTAGGACCACTATTTTGAAAAAGAAAAGAATATGACAATGCGTATTTTAGAAAAGATTGGTTAAAGAGTGCTCGCCGCAAAAACTGACGACTAGCTCAAGGAACCTATTCTACTGGTAAAACACTGTCGCATTACGGAAGAAAAATCAAACTCAAAACTTTTCAAAGGATTTCGTAAAGAGTCGTCATGTATTTCAATAGATATCGGCAGTATTACTAAGAGGCCAGTACAAATGTAAAATCTTCACAGTATGCTTAATGTCACAGTATGCTTAATGTCTAATGTTAATTAGTTCAATTGACATTTAGAAGTTCAGCACGATAAAGATCAAATGATGTATCTTTCCTTGTATGTGTGGTACCCAATATAGGTATGGCATGGTGACGTCAAGATGAAGAACAACAATAAAAGTGTTGTTCCATTGCTGTGTTTTACCATGTATTTGTAGAGATTTTGTCTCATTTGCATTTACTCCATATCCCTTCATTGTTAATGGCATGTCTTAATTGTTATTTTTAGCTTGAATATTGAAAAAGGACATGAATGATCTGTATTTGAAATATTTCATCTCTGTCAAATGAAAGTCTTTTGTATGTAGCACTTTCTTGTGTGTTTTGATCAATGCCTAGTTCTTTGATGAGAAAGTTATGGTAATGTGCTTAGCATATAAAAACCACATATTTTTCATGAAATAGGGAGGCACCTACAAGCTCAAGATCTTCAAGTATAGACCTAGGTCAGTTAGATGTTAGCATATATTTTCACCCTTCCGGAGCACCTGATGTTACTTTGTTTTTAGAAATTCACACTGTAAATGCTTTAGTTTTGAGTGTTATATTTGTAGTGTTTGTATGTTTTTTAGGTGTGTAGTGTCTTTTGTATTCCATCTTCTTTTTCCTTGTCTCTAGACTTTTATCTATGTAATTTTGTGCTTCGTTCCTTCGTTAATGTAAAGACGTTGTTTTGTTTTGATATAAGTAAACAATTTGGTCTTATTGTATGTTAAGTTGTTTATAGTAGGTGTTAAATCTGTTCACAACAATTATACAACATTAATCTGGCGAGGTTAAAATATTATCAAAGGACGAAAATCAACGAGGGGGACACAGTTCCAGTATTTTAAGACAGCCAACGGTTCATTCTTTACTTGGAAATATGAAATAATTAATTTGAAAGATATATTTCCATCATCCAAAATGATAACTGTCAAGGTATAAACAAGTGTTGATAAAGAGGAGTTGTATACACCATTGTGTTTAATTTTGCGGGTAAAGCTTTCTTACCACTGTTGAGGAAGTCAAACAAATCATTCGCCTTAACATGGTATAATTATACCAAGTCAATTAGACTTGCTAAAGACTTCTGTATCTATATATTTATTCGGTACTGTGGTTGAATATTAATTGTTCAATTTAATATATACTTAATACATAATCTGACCAAAACAACTAATACATTTTCCTGTTTAGGCTTCATGATGTGTATAGGCAAATCCATTTCATGACTAAAAATAAGGGGAAGGTGTTTTTAGCTTCCATTAACTATGGACTTTTTCAGAAGCACTGCTTTGAAGGGTGGAAATGATATTTTGTACATGTAATAAGCAATAAATTGTTTTTTTTTGTTTTTTTTTGTGCCGTACTCGTGTTATTTTTCTGTTTCTTTGTTTTTCCAATGTTGTCTTTGGATTATTAGGTTCGGTTCTCACTTACTTTATTCATCAAACATTATTTACATCCATCTAAGTCCACTTTATCCGCTATTTGCTCACTTATTGATCGTATTGCATATTGTATAATCAAACATAGAACGTTAATACATCATTTTTATACTGCAATAAAATTAATGATTAAAAAAATAACATAAAAAACAATTTGAAATGCAACTATGGCAAACAATCCAAGTAGACTTTTTTGTTTCGTTTGAAGAGCTCCATTTCTTTTGTCTCGTTTAAATAACAAAAAACACGTCCCAATTCATTGGGTACATTATTTACACAATGTTTGAAATATATTTGATGAACTGTTTTATTCTTTGTTTAAATACCAATGTTAAGTTTCGATTGAATCATTACAAACAAATTAAGTTAAGAAATTTAGAAGTCTGACTAACTGTATACTATAATTCTGGTAAATGACTTTGAGATTCGTGTGTCTTTGATATTTACATAATACGTGCAACTACCTTTTTGTATTTTACAATGGAAAACCCAGATAGGATTACACGTGTCCTCCTGATTGGGGTTGACAACTTTTTTGCTTTCGACGTCAGATTTAGACTTATAGCAATAGCCATAATTACTGGATTTTTATTGACAATGTCTTGTTTGATTGACCAATCTTGGTCACATTCTGACACAACAAGATTTGGATTTTGGGATCATTGTTTTCTTGAAAAACCCTTCATATGTTGTGAATCATTTGAAGAATTTCTAGGAGGAAAACCAGGTTTGTTTGAATATAAACCAAAGAAAGTTCAATTATATATATTGATATTAATATTATATATATTCGTTTGTTTTATTTTTTCTTAAATATCATTCATTTTATAATTTTTTTTCTGAAGTTAGAATATTTTTTTTTTGCACATTTTCAAATAAAATGGCTTTTCGGGTAGAAGGGAAGTGCTTGGCCACTCGGTCCAACAGCAAAATCTTATGTCCAGCTGTATTAAAAACATAGTTCCACGGCTGCAGTAAACTTAACTTCTGAAGATGATCATTTCTACCTCTGTCTCTTCAGTGCAGATCAAACCAAAACTTTCAGAAATCCATAAACCAAGATATATGTAAAATTTGATAGAAAACGAACTACCATCATGATGTAAATAAAAAACTAAAAATAAATTTAATAGATGTTGAAGTGAAATGCTAAAAAATGTCGAGAATTTCAATGAATATATTTTTCACAACTGGACAGAACTCCGGAAGTAGTTATTTCTTTTTTTCAGATAAAGATTTTGGTTTTCAAACTATTTTATGTGGCTGGTAACATGTTATAACTTAAATTGTAATTATTTGGAGCCCTACATAATTCATTAATTTAGGCCAGATTCACATGTCATCCTCATATTTGAAGCTAATGTGACAGAATAAAACAAATAACATAAGATTTAAATTAAACATAAATGACCGTTCAATCCAAATTCGCGCGGTCAAGCTATTGATGCCGATTTCTGCCTTCCAAATAAATGGTTTTGTGGAAAGAAAAACAAACTAAATAAGAATGACTCACCTAACGCCTGATAAATGGTGTGGCAGCAGGTCCATTGAGACGTCGCAACGTCAAGACCACGCAAAATGTGTGTTACACTTGCACAGACGTTAGGTGAAAACTGCATAGGCCCGAGGGATACAAGGTCGTCAACGCAACAGTTTTTTTTAAGTCAATCAGTACGAAAATGTGACAGTTTGGTAAATTGAAGATGCAGACATACTCAGTATTTACGTCCGGAAACAAAAATCTTGAAACAACGGCAGTAGAATACCGAAGGAACAAAGGAATGAAATTTAGAAAAATCGAAGTCCAAAGACACGGCCAAAACGAGAACACAGAAAACAATGACGTTAGACACAAAAACAATGACGTTAGACAGATACAAAGGACAGAAACAGAAATTACAACATTCAAAACAAAGGCACTCACAGTGTGAACTCCAGTGAAACTGAGAGTGACATCAGGTGCTCCGGAAGGGTACGCATGTCCTGCTCTGTTAACAGCACCCGTCACACCGTAAGTGAGGCATATATGTTTTTGAAAAATCTGTTAGGTAGCTGATTGGTTAATGTCTCTCGCTAACCCTCAGACAAAACCAATTAAAAATCTTGGTACATGTTACTTCTCTAACCCTCAAACAGCACCAAGTTAAATTTTGAACATCGAATATTCAAACATGGACAGGGACAGATCGGTACTACAAACATAACTAACTTAGACAAAACTAAAATATAACAAGACAATAAAAAAAACTAAAGCACTCACAGTGTGAACTCCTATAAAAATCGAGAGCAACATCAGGTGGTCCGGAAGGGTTAGCATGTCCTGCTCTGTTAACAGCACCCGTCACACTCTGAGTGATTCAATCCGGGAAAATGTCAAAGTCGGTAGTCTAATACGGGATGACGTGAATCTAGCTGAAAATGTCCACTTTCATTTGGGATACTGACACGTCATATATATCTTTCAATGATGTTATGGTGACGGCCATAGAAATTCTTGAGTGATGAAATTAACATAGGCTGAACAAATCCCTGACTAAGCAGCTTTTGGGACAGTGTTTTTGCTCTGTTAAAAAAAAATCACTGTACAAACTACACGGTCGACAGTAACGAATCAACTGTGAAATGTACACTCCATAGGCTGGAGAGGTAGGTATATTGCTGCTAAGAAAGGGAAAGTTCACAATTGGGAAATTAAAATCATCACGCTTGTCATATAGCTTAGATTTCAAACGTCCATCTTCGTCAATATACAATAAAAGATCTAGGTACGAAGCTGAAGTAGGTGTTTCTGTTGTTTCTTTAATTTCAAGCTCATTCGGATAGATCTGATGTAAATACTCCTTAAATTTAGGATTATTAAGAGAAAGTACATCTGTGTAGCGGAAACTGAAATTAAAGGACTGGGCTCAATGTTTTTGTTTTTGTTTTGAAAATGACCTTGACCGTGACTGTATATGGTTCAGGAATTGTAAGTGAATGATAAAATTTTTGCGTAATGTTACTTTTTGTGTGCGAAAAATATATTTTGTCTCTGAGTTTTGGTTTTATACCAGATTATTGTTTGATTATATTCTGTGTTCGTTTCTTTTGATGACTATAGTATATATTACGTTTTGCTTTGATTTTCTCAGGGTGGCTGAAAACAACCATAGCATTTACCATTATAGCCTTTATCTTTTCGTTTGTTTCCGTCGTGCTAGTGATAAGTTCCATGTGTGTTTCTAACTTGAAGATGAGAAAACGTTTGATGATGCACATTATAACACCTGTTTGTTGTTTAGTTACAGGTAAGTTAGCTCAAGGTTTAAAGTTGTTATTTCTTTTGGCAAAGTCATGAAAGATCTTGTCAATTTATTCACACACCTGACAGAGTAAATATAGTGCAGTAAATGTTGTCGTCCTATACATACACTACACACTGCCATGTTTTGTACATTGTATTAACATTTTACGTAATGTTAGTAATTTTATGCAACTGTCACTCCCGACACATTAAATTCTAAAACCATAGTGTATGATGGAGATACTGGATTTCTCGTTTCACATTCAAATGTCCTGATCTTGTCACAGATACTACGCATTTCTGTCCAGATAACCGTTTCTTGCCCTATACACACGCTTTCGTCATGTTCAACCAAGATAAAGATTAGTTTTTCTATACTGGTACCTTGGCGAGATTCATACTTCCCGGTAAAAATAAATAATTATTTCTGAGTGAACAAAATATACGTAAAGTGATGAACTTAAACATTCAACAAAGTTTGAAGGTTATTAAAATGAAATGATAATGTGATATTTTAAAATTATCATCATTTGTAATAAATAGTATTTAAGGCCAACTACAAGAAGAGATGACTTCCGAATTTTTTCTATGGTCAATGTCGCATAAAATATGCCAGTCCAACTGCATATCTTAATTTCCATTCAAAATTTGCATGTTTCTCAAACAAGTGATCAAAGTAAAAGGATATAGAGTATTTGAGCGAAGGGCAATCAGACAAGTACGAAGTAAGATTCAGCAAATGGACAGTGCTTATATTTTTGTTCTTCACCTGGAAGTCACAATGAGGCATTTAACAATGAGCAAACCATCATCTATTCAACACACTTAAGTTGTATAAAACAAAATGACCCAAGTCCATTTTGTCAAGTTTTATCTAGTCTCATCGTATATGACATTTGTGTTCATTAGTTTAACAAAAAAGTCATATGAAATACACCGTAAATCCAAGTAGATTTTACCGTGTTTATTATGTTCATCTTGACTTGTAGGAAATCATTTAACCCACCTTTCAAGAAGTTAAACTAAATTTGTTAATTCATTTCTTCGTAATGTATTTTTGTCTTCTTGTAAATTATTACCTAAATATATTTTCAAAAAATTCAATATACTAGAAATGCGCTCTATTTTTAGTTTTGTTTATATTTAATGTCAATGAATTTGAAAAAAGAACGGGTACAAATACTTCAGGTTATTTATTTATATAATATGAAACTTATACTTGTCAAATGATCCTATTCTTTGTGTTGTGCCTTTATTATATTCAGTATTGAATATGATTTGTTTTGTGTATGTTTTGTAATAGTTGGCCGTAATAAAACAAAATATTCTTATCAATATATACGAAGACATTTTATCAGATTACTCCTTAAAATACATTTCTATAAAGTTGTAAAAAGATATTCAAAGTGTTCAGTAGACAAAAGAATAATTCTGTAATGTATTCTGATTATTCATCAGATTTTGGATGTCATAGTAAACATAACATTGTAAGAGGTTGTCTTGTTCCTCCTAAATAAACAAAAGACCACTTTTTACGTTTTAAGAGGGATGCTAAGTATTCCAGATTGTATTACTAAAATGTCAAATGAATTATGGACGATGATAGATGCAAATTGCACCTATTGGAATAATACCCCCGGCGTGTGCGTCTACGTCCGCTGCTGTGTCCGCATTTAGGTATATATTTTGGAAACTATGAAGAGAAGAATCATTAAACTTTGCATACAGATGCATCTCACAGCCTCCAAAAAGTTAGGTCTCTTTGACCTATATTTTCCGCTTGAACGACTTACATTCAAGTTTATGTCCGAGTTCAGATCTCAGTCACTATACATAGTATGATCATGTAACCATGCATATGCATGCATCTCTGATGGTAGTTCAGCATCCAGTCAAAATTAGGTATCTTTGACCTATATTTTATGAATTATAGACGATGATAGATGATAGATGCAAATTGCACCTATTGAAAATTTAATCTACAGTACTTGTAAAGTACTAAATTAATTTTTTGCTTTCATTTGTTCCCCATGACTACAACAAATGTTAAAGGTAAAATTCGTTTTAGAATGACATCATATTCACCTTTGTAAATAAAAAAATATTGTTAAGGTAGATGGGTACTCCAAAATTTTTTCCATAGATTCTTTTATTTTCTCAGGAAAGTTTCTCTATTATATTAGCATTGAAATAAAAAAAAGAGGGGTCACCGTGCTTGTTTAAAAAAATAATTGATATCAAAATAATCAAATATTTCTAATGAATATATAGAGAAAACAGGTAATTGTGTTGTTTTCTCTAAAACTAATACATAGATTTCTTTCTATTTTACTCATATGTTCAAAGGGCTAACGTACTTTCAAAAAATATAAAGAAAAATGGGGTCACCGATTCCGTTTTCCATATAATTTGTAAAATGTGGATTTTCATAGTGATATCTATATAAAATATTTTTATCAAATTATCTCCCTTCTTCAAATATCCTCTTCCAAACTATTTACTTATCATATTACATGCAAAATCAAGCCAATATAGGTCCTTTGCTTTTTGTGTCACTCTTGATCTGCTGTAATATATATANTATATATATTAATTGCTTAACTAGTTTCTGAATTTGAAGCACAGCCAAGCCTCACTGTGGGGAGGCACACTCGTTATTCAAATATCTAATTCTACCTCGTTTGGGTTCTTATTTAGACCCTTGTATTTATTTATCACGTTTGACCCTTGCATTAGCGTAAACATTCGCAAATCCGATGGAGGTTAGCAAGTTTCCACGTTGACTGATATTTATAGACAGCTTATTTATTTCATCTAAGGTTTGCATTCTCTTTCAAATTGCTAAGAAATCCATGGAGCTTGTCTAGCTTTAAAACAAGAATTCGATGGATACGAAATTAAAACACAACATCTTCATTGTGCTTGTTTTCATTGTGTGTAATAGACAGATCTATTTTGATCGCCCATTGTATGCGGGGCATTTTTTGCCGAGTGTATTTTAATAATGTATCCAGTTTATCAATTTTTTGCGACTCTATCTGCACTGAAGAGACATAAATTGTCGAAATGGCCATATGCAGAACTCAAAATTTCTGCAATTTTTCGGTTTAATTTTATGATTGAAAAATTAAAAATTGATGTTTTTGGCTTGATACAGCCGCTTTTCTTGCTATTTATTCAAATCAAATTCAAGTCCAAGTCCATGTTCTTTAAATATATACATTTTTGATGGGTTGTGCAGGATTTGAACTCGTTCCGTCTCGGTTGAAATCCTTTAATCATTCCACGGTACCACGCCGGCTGACATACAAAGTGTGTTAATTTACCCGGATGTACTTCTAAGGAGCGACCACGAATTCTAAGCTCTTGGTAAAGTTTGTATTTGTACTGTTTAAGTGAAACTTCATTAGGGCAAACTACACAAAACATCAAACTACAGGATAGCACACCAAAATTGTATTGATAATTGTAAAGGAACTAAAGAAAAAGTGGAAATATTCATAAAAATGTATCTTGAATGATACAACGTTGCTATATATTCGCCGTCGTCAATGACGTCCTATTGTTCTTCCATTGTTCTCATTAATGGCGTATTGGATATAGTTTGAATACTAATTGTACAGACCGAATTCAGTGAAAAATGTCTGAGTATTGCTTGCATTCTGGAACTAACACTATTTTAAATAGTCTTATAGAAGTAGTGCGCGATATTCAGCATCGTTTTGAAAAATTTGAGAAGCAAACAGAAAAGATTTCCGCCATAGACTACCGCGTTAATCTTATGGCCAATAAAATAGAAGATGTGGAAAAGAAACTTGAACTTGTTATAAATCGAAACGCAGAAATAGAAAAATGTACAGAAAATATGGGCCAAATACTGAACAGTTATAGACAGATGCAAAGAAAACATCTCCAACATTACAGAACTAGAGACAATAATTTTGCAACATGAAGATTAAAACAGAACCGCAGAAAATGAACTCAAAACGATTAAAAGTGATGTTACAGAATTAAAATGGCGATCCATGCAAACGAACCTTATAATTACAGGTATTGATTATTTCGAGGAGGAGAATACAAACTTGAAATTTACGTCTTTTATTAAAGAAAAATTAGGAATAAACAAGAATATTGAATTTGTTACCGTTCACCGCTTTGGTAAAAGAAGCCGCAATGGCACAGGTCCGATATTGGCAAAATTCATATCATTGGAAGACAGGGAGATTGTTCGGAAAAATAGTTATAAGCTAAAAGGGACAAAATTTAGGATTTATGAACAATTTCCTAAAGAAATTGAGCAAAAAAGAAAAACCTTGTATCCTGTCGCAAAACTAGCAAGAAGAGAAAACTGTAAAGTTCTTCTGGTGAGAGATAGATTATTTATTGATGGGAATTTGTACCAACAAAACACTAATGAAAACAACGGCAATCATAGACAGAAACGCCTACAAACATTTCCTTTTTCAAATTCACCACCAAACTATACCAGAATCAAACCAATGTACAACGGCGTCGCTAACCACAGGAATGAAAGACCAATGGAGCAATCTCCAGAAAATACAACACAACTACCAGAAATTAGAAAATTTGAAACAGCGATTAACGATGCGCCAATTTAGGATTTTTATTTTATTGTCAATAATTTGGTGAAGTGCTCCACTGGACTGTAAGATAATCGACTTTCAGAACAATCCGGTACATATTTTATAATTCACCTTAACCTCATATTTCACCAGAGTTGTGAGTGAGGGTAACTATGTAAATTGTTATTTTTCTGCATACCAATGTACTGCATAGGTTGCCAGAATAAACTTGTCTTGTCTTGTCTTAACATACTTAACCTACCCCCATCAATCATGTGTGAAAATAATTTTGTTACTCTGATTATATGAAAATTTCTATTTTCTTACATGCAGAAAGCGCAGAAAAGCAGAGGGCCTAAAATGTTTTCTTGGGGAACACCACAAGTAATATTTAAAAGTTTTTACTCAACTCCATATGCATTTACAAGTTGTTTGCGCTCTGTTAAAGGGGTAGACCTGGATAGGCCTAAAATTTTCCACTCGTTTATTTTGTTGTAACATTTACAGTATTTAAACTATAGATGTCGACATGAACTTTGAACAATTTTAATCAATTTTTACCATTCCGTTTTGTGTCTCGTAGCCATCAAAAATAGTGTGTTTGCTCATATTATTTGGTCCATTCAGAACTTGATTCTGCTGTATAAAATAGGCTCCGATTGAAATTGTGTTTGATATAATATTAACCCAAATGCAAAATTCTGTATTTTAAATAAGTGTGAAAGTAGACGTGAAATAAAATAATAAATTTCAATAGTTTGAACTGAAATACATTGCTGATTTGAGCCATTTAGACTGAAAAGGTCACCCAATTATTATCAGAATTGAACACTTTTTGTAAAAAAAATGATTTGTTTTATTTTCACACAAAAAACTGAGAATAGAAAGGAAATTAGGTTATGCAATATATACTAAAATTTTAGAAAAATCTTTTTTTTCAAAATTGAGAATACAGAAGGCAAAAATCAATAAACTTGCTGAAACTTTGCTTTAATGCTTTAAAATAAATTTTGAAAGAAATATGAGTTTTATATATTTTTCATTATTTTTAACTCTCAGTGCATAAAATGTTGAATCAATGTGCATTTCATAAATAACTGGATGTTGGCGAGTGATTTACATGACAAACAAGAATATTTATTTGATTTGTGAAAAAAAATATATTACAATATTTAAATTTTAATTATACCTATCAAAATGATGCTATTTTTTTATGTAAGTATTATGAAAGTGAAAAACAGAGTTATCTCCCAATACCCCAGGTCTACCCCGTAAAATAAGATTCGAACCATTTCGCTTCACCAATCTCTATTGTCTTTAGCTTTTCACACAAAATATTATGGTCAACCGTGTGGAATCCCTTTTAAGATCTACCATGTCCATTCCTGTAAGAAATCCTTAAGACGTTAGCAATTTTAGATGGATAAGACAAGTATCAGTTGAGTACGAAGATCCAAAATCGCACTGGGATCAAAACAGCAAGTCATGTTCAGTCAGATGTTTTTCTAGTTGCAAATAGACGGATTTTTAAGAATTTTTGAAATACAAAGAATGCTTACTGGGCGATAATTTCCCACTTCTTTTCTATTATTCTTTTATAGAAATGTTTAACTGTGGCAAATTTAAATTCGCTTGGCACTTTGATAATGACATGTTTACTAGATATGCTATCGGCTCTTCCTAGACTTAGAACCATCTCACCCTCTCTTCATTTTCAAAATTCCAATCACCGTTCAATTTCATTGGCCAACGTCATGAATAAAAGAGAAATGTTTTTTAATATTTCCGTTTGCGAAAATATAGTGCAGCAAATAAAGACGTCGCTTACTCCGATCAAACATATTTTTTAACTCATTGGAATGATAATAATTTAACACTGGTTTTTAGGAAGTATGTACGTATAAACTCCGGCAGGTCACTCACAACCTTTACATAAAGTCCTTCCGACTTAATCTTATTATTCCAAATGAAAATCTTCTGATAAATAGGAAATTAAATCACAGCTTCCCCAAATGAAATCAAGACTTTATCTTAAAGATTTAAAATATTGAAATAGACGAAACAAATTGTAAAAAAAAATGATAAATAAAAAATAAACAAATAAATACAGTAAAGTATACCAGAGCAAAGTTCAAGTATTTCACAGGAAACACGAGTACTCAGAGCGAGAATATCCCCGACGAATGTAGCTTGCAAAGTAAAATAAATGACGAGGTTTCATGACTTCTTGCATGATCTCGATTGGCATATGGTATTGAAAAATCATCCAATTGGATAGTTTAAATTGTTAAGAAGTCAAACAATTATTTTATATGTCAAATAAACCAAAAGTAAATCAAAGTCAATCCTGGTAATTCAGTTTAAAACACTGAAAATTCTATTTGTTTTCCGGGATTTCCCTTCATTATGTCACATAGACTGGTACTTAAATATGTTGCAATATACAAATAAGCATTGCAATGAGATCAATACATGGATTTATAGACCTGACGAGAGTATTTTGGCACAGGACGCAGTCAATATACCCGAATCAGGTATCTTAACCCATGTATCGACCGAATTTGCCATGCAATAATTGTTTATTATTTTATGACTCTATTCTTGTTCTATCTAGCACATTACGTTGCATGTGTAAGAGTATTAAATATGTTATAAATCTGACGTTATCAAATATAAAACGTCACATACTATTTATGGAGATACCGGATTCACACCATATGTATAGAACGTCACGTGACGTCGACTGAACCAATCACATGGCAAAAAATGACATCATAAAATAATAAAGATAATTAAAATCTAACACTAAAAATAATGCAGGATTCAATATCTTTTCAGCTGTGATGTTACTCATCAGTGTAAGTATAATATCCAACACTCACCAAGGAGAGCAGTGGTCCAAACAGAATCGTATCTCCAGAACCTTTGTTATAGCAATTTTAGGTCTTGTACTATTTGGTGGTTCCTTTATCTTGTTGCTATGTGTTAGTAAGTATCCTGTACAAAAAGCAATAAAATGTAACAATAAAAAAAACAATTCTGTATCTTGATTGATGGTCGAAACTCAAACAGTGGTTGGCTTACATGCTTAAAACAAACAGAATTACGGTTATAAGCTGTTGTATCAAATATACACTACAATACATTTCTTCCTTAGTACACAAGCAAAGGTCTGTATAACCGATTCTCTTATGATTCACCCTCATTACATATTCCTTGCACGAGTAGTTATTCAATGGTACAAAACGAGACTCTGAAGCTGTAGTTACATAAGGACTAGTGATATCGCTTTTACAGGAATTTCATTGGTCGAGCAACAAGTAATAGCTCATCACACATATTGTGCTATCACTTTTTCGACGTTTCTATTTGACCACTGTGGGATCTTGGGATTGCGTTGGCCTAAATAAATGTTGCCATTCACAACAAAAAGCGACGTCAAAAGCGAGTAAACAAAGAGCAGCAGTTCGCACTAAATTTCACTACATTTATTAATGAAAATCATATGACAAATGGTTCCTACAACTCGAAAGAATTGTATATTGATGGATACAATTCTCCCAATGCAATTTCAAATAAAATAAACTCGACATATGCTCGTTTATTATATTTAGAAATTACATAACTTCACAGTAGGTAACGTCGTCCTGCGAGGACATGATTTTCTACGATAAATTGTCCTGCTCTTCTACGATTGTCCCGGATTCAATACGAATAATATTGAAAAAATGTAAACTTGCAGACGCTTTCATCATAGCTCTTAAGATAGGTTGCTTTCCTTAAATTGGAATAGTAAATTTTAGATAGTTATCATATAACATACTACACGCTTTTAATCTCTCAAATTCATGAACGCGTATTTGAAATATAAACAAAATTCCAATTTCATAAAAAATTCAGTTTTCTTTATAATTAAGGCACAAATTTTCAAGTAAAACCACTGACAGTATCGACACTTCAAATACATCGAAATCCGACAAGAGAACAGCGACATGAATCGTTCTGGAAGACCGTAATTCCTGATTTTCAATTTTAATATGTTCTGACTTTTACCCGAATTGACCTGGCTTTTATGCGATCGGTCCCGGAATTTAAACGATGCAAATTAGATTAAATAATAAAGTTATTCCCGTTTATTGCATCACACTTTGAAGAAAATGGTGAATTTTGAGGCAAAACAGTTACAGACCTATAAATACCAACGAAGCTAATTTTTACGAATAAAAAAAGGCAAGTGAACTTATGATCGAAGTGTCACTTTTCCCGTTTGATATGTATATAATGTGTAACTCTTTTAAGGTACTGACTGTAAGCTTTGGTTTTTAATCTTGATTTCGATTCACTAGTTCTACCATAGCAATATCATAGTAAAATGAAATTTCAACATCCACTCTTTAAGCATTGATACAAATTCAACCAAATTTTACAGGAATGATTAGGCTCCCTGAGCTAGCCGGCAATTTAGCGGCGAGCACTCCCTGGTCGATCTTTTTAAATTACGTTTTGTCTTATTCTTTCTTTTTCAAGATTGTGGTCTTGGAGTTAATGGTCTACCTGTATTTGGTTTTATTTGTATGTTTATTATACTATAGGGAAACGGGATAGAGGAAACGGAGGTTTGGTACCATAAACCGGTTTAACCGATTTCCTAACGTTGTCTATGTATGTCGTTTGTCATTTATTTGTTTTTGTGCAATTCCCTGGTGGATTGTGTCATGTGATTGTAATGTCCGGCCATTGTAAGTGTTTCCTGTTATCTTTTCTCCATTAATGGTCAGAATGTTGTTCACTTCATTCTGTATGTTTGGCAATACGGGAATAATATGTACTCTTCAAACACCCATCCAGTGCTCGAAAAGGGACCAATAGACAATACAGCATATAAATGATTAAAGAGCACTCATCGAGTTAATTTTAAGAAAACTTGGCAAGTAAAATCGGGAGATGTGGGCAATATGTATATACAGATGGCAAAACATAGCTTAATTTTTACAAAACAAGAAAGACAAATGTTGAATTCAAATGAAAATTTTTTTATATGAACAAGTACAATAAAAAGAGCATGCACATCAAGCATGGGGAATCTTTTTTGGGGACTCCACACTACGCACGAACTTTGATTGAATTTGTCGAAGGGTTAGAAAATGACCGCTTCCAACACAATATTTTTACGTGTCTGTGTGACTGTTGTTGAGCAGATCAGGTTTACGCTACATTACCGATCGATGATACCTGCAGTTTTTGTAGGCTTTCATTTTCATTCTGTTAGTGCTGTAATTTTGAGGCGTTCTTGTTTTTTTTTTTTTTTTTGCTTTGCATTCGTTTCCCGATGTATTAAGGAGGGCCTTTTTAAAAAATTACTCATTGCATTCTGTTGGAAGGAGTTATATTGCAAGTTCAGATAGAAAACATGGCCACCAACAGAATACATTTTCTATCACCCATCGTTATAAAAAAAACTTTTTAGTTTTCGCCAGATGAGCGATACATGCTAAGAGCTTAATAATCATGAACAGCCACATTTTTAGATATTGTACCGTAGATGTCATGCCTACTAAAGCAGAAAATGAGTTTTGTGATAGTATAATAATTTCCAGTGCAGTTGAAGATATGAAAAAAAAACACACAATTATAAAATGTGCAAAATAAAGAGTCAATAACAAAAGACCGAAATTGCTGAAAATTTAGTTAACTGATACCATTCCAAGGATATCCCGTGAAAGTACCGCGAAGTCTTTGTATGATAGTAACTCAAAATTTGTTTAATATGTATCAAAATATTCAGATATTGATATCTCAAAAAAAATTCTATCTACTTTAATATAGGGTTTTAAGAATTTTTGTCAAAGTCGATTTTAGAAGAATAATAATTTTAACAGTTTTGATTTGACCGCAGAAGCGACTTGAAGAACAACAATAAAAGCGTTGTTCCTTTGCTTGTTTTTTACCATGTATTTGTAGAGACTTTGTCTCATGTGCATTTACTCCATATCCTTTTATTCACCATTGATCTGGTTTCAATATGAGCCGTTCGCTAACTAAAAGTTTGTTTAAAGTAGTCCAGGCAATTGTTCTTAAAATTTTGGATGCGTGTCCAAATCGCAGTTGCTTAAACTAAAAAGCCAAGCCTTTCAACCTCCGACTTGCCCACGCTAGATCTGGGACAAATGTTATTGTTCATATTTTGTTTTAAGTTAACGATTTTTTCATTTTAGTGAAACACTGCCACATCAAGCAGAGCAAGAATAATCGAAATGGCATTGAATATGAACTATTGACAGTTTGTCTTGTTTATTTTGACTAGCAGTTCGGTTTTTTTTTTAAGAAATAAAACCGATTCAATAAATCTGTCCACACCGTCAGTTTTTGACTTGTACTCGTATATCTTTTGTCAGCTTCTGTGTTAAAAAAAAGACAATTTTATCAAATGTGGACGGAAACAGACAAAATTTTGTGTGCATTCATACATAATACAAAAAATACCCAAATATTATAATGTAGCATTTTGTCATCTTTTCACAAAGGAACTGCCAGTTAGTGAGTTAGTCACAACATCACTGCATTTGATTGGTCGACCCTGGGAACAACACAGTCCAACAACAAAGTTATGCCCACGACTCGAATAGCTGAGATTTAACCTTTGTAATCCTTTTGTCGTTGAAAGGGACTGTCTGTTACATCAATTTTCCGTCATTTAATTAAAATGATTGAGATCATTATCATAATTGCGTTGTAGAATCTGGCCATAACGGATGTCATTTTTCTTTAAGAGCAATAAACGCGACAAAACAACCGTTTTATAAACAGTGTCAAAATATTCATTATGAACAAACATGTAACATTTGATTCATTCTTTAACTTGTGAATAGATATAAAACAAACTTAAAAATTGTATTCATACTGACGATAAAAATAGTTTTACATATTTTCATATTAATATGAGACCCGTTTAATCGGAGACAACAAGTTAGTCTGGCTGTCTGAAATGTGGTATTTATTGTAAACAGGAAAGCAGGATGTAGATGCATTGTAGGATTTCTCATGTTTGTCTGACACTCAATTTTAAGCGATGTACTTGATGTAGTATTAATTGATTGATTGTAGCGTGTGCATCTGGCCAATATGACTTACCTCAGATATATGACTATGCCAATATGAAATAAATTATGATACTATATTATATGTATTATATTGACTAGGCATTATGCTGGACAATCAATAAACTATATTTCTTGGATATAAATTTTAACACAGTTGTTACTTATTTGACCGCATTCATAAATCAGATAATCCCTTAAGCAGGATTTTTCTATTTCATTTCCAAGAATGGAAAATCTGGATGAGAACCACACATGCAGACAGGAAAATAATTATGCGATACAAGGGCAAAAAAATATAAATCCAAATCATTTGTCTACTCAGCTTATTTTACCTCGTTGCGACAGTTAGTTTTTAAAATAAACCTTAAATTCCAATTTCATCTATCATTTCTTGCTTAAGAAATTCATGATTATCCTGCAATTAAAGCTGCGCAATCATTTTAATTGAAATATCTATCGTATAAATTCAGAGGCAAATCGTATAAAATCTGGGACATCAGTAGTGGACACTCGTGTAAATTCCAGGACAACACCAAACTCCGAATTCTCTGTTTTCTACATTATATCAATAACACAATTCCGGAATATAAAGACAGAGAAATAATAATTTAGGAAAAATTGCAAAATATGATGGACAATAACAACACAAAGGAGTATTTCCGCTTGTAAAATCGGGTCGAATCCATGACGATCGTATAAAATCATTTTGGGAAAATCGTAGAAAATCATGTCCTCGCAGGACGACGTTACCTACTGTGAACTTTAGTTGGTATCCATCGCTATACAATTCTTTCTCTTTTGAAAACCTTAATTAAAACACTACCGTACATATCAAATTTAACTTTTGTCGATGCTTTTGTTTTCTCCTTTTTCTTGAACATTTGTATATCCAACTGGAATTTTTAGTTTTGTTTGTGATACAAATTTGCCGTTGTGATATCTGTGAACAAAGAGTTAAATATATGTTTTTCAAACTTTCACATTTGTCTTGTTTGAGAGTAGGTACGATGGATTTTAATATACAATTATGGCCCGCTTATTTATATCCAGATTTGTCAACCCGAGGAGGGAGTTATTTCCCGAGGGCTCTGCCCGAGGGAAACCACCCCTCCAAGGGATGACAAATCTGGATGTTTCACGTCAACAGAGGGCCATAATTGTTTTATTATATTTTAAACAGTTTCATTAATTCCAAATATATGGTTTTAATCTCACAAAGAGGACTGGTGTAATCTGCTAGTGGTTTTTAGATTCTACAGGGTTGTTTCTCTCTGTGACGTCATATCTGGGTTGTTCAGCGGGAAACAACAGGGTTGTTCACGCAGTGATGTCATATCAAGGTTGTTTGCTAAAACATCTGAGTTATTTTGAAGTCACATGATTGCTTTCATCCAATTAAATCTTCTCTTACTTAGTAAAATATAATAATTTATTTTATTGTCGATATCAAGACGACAACATTTTTGTTATTTCAATAAGACAAAATTTAGGAGAGCATTTATTGTTGAGAGTCTTACTGTTTGCATACTTTTTTACAACTTCACAAAGATATAAAAAAAAATTCTTCTTTTTTCTAAGTACAATTTAAGTATATCTTAGTCACAATGCATTTATGTTATCTTCAGAACAAAATAAAATCCAGGACACACTATATCCACCAGATCATTGGAAAAAATTTAAGAATGACAAAACAATCAAACAATGGCTTAAACTCGACAGCTGTAAAAAGGTTGAACTGGTAGACGTTACCGAACCTGAAGAAAATACCATAAAAAATTTAATCGAGAAAACATGGAAGTCAAGTATTGTGGGTAAGGGGAAAGACTCAAAAATGTCGGGATATAAGGAAATGAAGATAATGGACGTGCAAAGGATAGAAAATCCCACTGTCTATGAAAAATATGCTGAAAACAAACAAAAACTACTTCTTCGTGTGAGAAAAAGAAATGTACGTTTAAAACAACTAGATGAAATACCGGGCTGCGATGCTGTTGAAACTGTTAAATATATTCAAGAAAATAACAAAATGTTTAATGATATATGCACTGAGGTGAATGAACACTATTTATTTCACGGAACTACCAACAATTCAATTGACCTTATTACTGAAGATGGATTTGATGTACGTGTAGCAAAAAATGGTCTGTTTGGGAAAGCTACATATGCTGCTGAATGTCCCACTAAAAGTGACCAGTATTCAGGTAATACATTAAATAGTTACATGGGGGTAATAACAAAATAACGGAACAGAATTGTCAACAGTCAATACCCAAAGGGCAAAGAGATAAAATAGGTACAAAAACACCAGAAAAAAGTCAAATGCAACTGTTCTTACCAGGTACATGCATATCAGTCACAACTTTTTCTTACATGAAATGTATCTAAATGCATAAAAATGGACCATGGCAAGACTTGACACAATGTTTTAGTCTCTATGAATTATTCATTTTAAACAAATATTGAATGCATTTGCGATCAAATGATCGAATGCGGTTCTAATGTCATTTATTATGAGTATGATATTTACATACGATATTTTTTTCTTTTTTTTTAATATACGTTATTCAAAGTCATAAAACAGATTTCTCATTTTAGAACTGACTTTTACGATTTGAAAATGTAAAATCAAGAAATATTTCTCAAAATGTTTGTAAAGGTAACTAACTCATGAAGAAGCATGTCTGCGCCAAAAGTCGCAATTAACAGTTTTTGAATTTGTTGAAAAGTTTGATTGTGTGACATTTAAAATAATAATCTGCACGCCATATTATAGCAAAACGTATAGTAAAACGGTTGTTTGTGTTCCTTATTTGGTATAGATATTCCGAAGCGGGTATCCTAGAAAATTAAAATGATACAAAAAAAAACTTTTGCCTATTCAGTTCATCTAGTACCATAAACAATAAAACTGGATTTGCAATTGCATGCATATCTGATGCCTCCCTTTCCAGCTACAATTAAATTCGTCATGGAGTGAAATTACCATCACAAAGTCTCCTCAGTCAGGGTTGTTTCTTTTGTCACCAAAAAGGTTAATTGGCTATCTTTACGAATTGAAGAATCATTACAATGTTTCCCTATCACAATGGGGGTAATAACAAAATTATCGAACAGAATTGTCAAAAGCCAAAGTGCAAGAGGCAAAAAGACAAAGCCGGTGGAACAGGTCCTCTTTACCCTTTTGCAGCATCTGGTGACACCCGTGCTTTTAAGATGTTAACACAGTTTTTGCTTAATTTTTAGCTGACCTGGCTATGCCAGGGTGAGCTTTTGCAATAACTTTGCGTCCGTCGTGCGTCGTCCGTCTTCTTTCCGTCCGTAAACTTTTCATTCAAAGATCTTCTCCTCTGAAACCACTTGGCCAATTGAAAACAAACTTGGCCACAATAGTCCTTAGGTGGTCCCCTTTAAAAATTGTGTCGCTCAGGTCTGCCAAGATGGCCGCCAGCGGGGACCAAAATTTAATAAAAAAAAGTTTCAAATTCTTTTTCTTTGAAACTACTGGGCCAATTGGAACCAAACTTGGCCACAATAGTCCTTGGGTGGTCCCTTACAAAAAAGGTGTTTTTTTAGGTCCGCGAGATTTCCAAGATGACCGCCAGCGGGAAACTTAGTTTTATCATTGGACCTTATGGGAAAACATTTTTAAAGATCTTCTTCTCTGAAACTACTGAGCCAATTGGTACCAAACTTACAAAAAGGTGTTTTTCAGGATCGCACTACATTCAACATGGCCACCAGCGGGGGACATAGTTTTAACATTGGACCCTATGAGAAAAAACCCTATGGGAAAAAACACATTCAAAGATCTTCTCCTCTGTAACTACTGGGCAAATTGGAACCAAACTTGGCCACAATAGTCCTTGGGTGATCCCTTATAAAAAAAAACGTGTTTTTAAGGTCTGCGCGAATTCCAAGATGGCCGCCAGCGGGAAACATAGTTTTAACATTGGACCCTATGTGAAAACACTTTCAAAGATCTACTCTGAAACTACTGGGCCAATTGGAACCAAACTCGGTCACAATAGTCCTTGGGTGGTTCCTTACAAAAAGGGTGTTTTTTAGGTCCGCGCAATTTCCAAGATGGCTGCCAGCGGGGAACATAGTTTTAACAGTGGACCCTATGGGAAAACATTTTCAAAGATCTTCTCTGAAACTACTGAGCCAATTGGTACCAAACTTGGCCACAATAGTCTTTGGGTTGTCCCTTACAAAAAAGGTGTTTTTCAGGATTGCGCTATAATCAACATGGCCGTCAGAGGGGGACATAGTTATAATATTGAACCCTATAGGAAAACACATTCAAAGATATTCTTTTCTGAAACTACTGGGCCAATTGGAACCAAACATGGCCACAATAGTCGTTAGGTGGTCCTTTGCAAGAAAGGTGTTTTTCAGGTCAGTGCTATATTCAAGATGGCCGCCAGCGGGAAACATAGTTTTAACATTGGACCCTATGGGAAAATACATTCAAAGATCTTCTCCTCTGAATTTACTGAGCCAATTGGAACAAAACTTGTCATTGAGTGGTCCCTTGCAGAAAGGTGTTTTTCAGGTCAGCGCGATATCCAACATGGCAGCCAGCGGGGAACTTAGTGTTTTCCATGGGGTCCAATGTTAAACTAACAGAAGTCTTCTCCCCTTTAACTAATTAGGGATATTGGATTTATAGTTTAATTATATATAAGGGCTCTGTAACATAAAATGTCTATGTTAATCAAGGGCCAGGTGAGTGATACAGGCTCTTGAGAGCCTCCTGTTGTGGTGTTAGTATTATGTTATGTTTGTTTTGTCCTTTTCATTAAGTCTCCCAAACGAAGTTGGGAGACTTGTTGTTTTTGTTGCGTTTCTTATTTTTATTCTTCCATCGTTCTTTCTACTCCTCCGGATGAACTTATCCGAACCAGATCTCCAAGACAACTTGACCTGGAACTTTGTAAGGATTTGGCCCCATAAATATAGATGTGCAATCAGCAAAAAAAAAATTCGAGGGGTTCATTAAGGGTTAAATTTGGGGGCTCAAAATGGGGTGGGTGGTCAATGCTCATCCAATGGGAAAATGAAATTTTGAAAAATTTTTACCATTTATTCCACTGTAACTGAGAAAATTGTGTTTTTGTGTTATTATTGTATTTTGAGTACAGCAATATGTAGGGAACCCCTGCCCAAATTTTTGTGGAATGGGGTTTAAAGTTCATTGTAATGCACTTGGAAATTTCAAAATAACCCTGGTTGCCTTGGAAACAACGCTAAAAATGTTTTTTTTTAGAAAATTGTATTTTCTGCTTATAAATGCATTTTCATTACAGCAATATGTATTACTTAGATTATAAGAAGAACCCCTGGCAATTTTTTTTGTTCATTGTAATGGATTGGAAAATTTCGAAATGGTTCGAATGGTTGCCACTGAAACCATTCAAAACACTGAAATTTTGAGAAAGTTGATTGAAATGGATAGTGGATCACTTGATTGCCATGGAAACCATTCCAAAAATTAAAAAATTAAAAAAAAAACTTTTTTTTGGGGAGATACATGTATGTTTGATTTCAGCCATATTTATAAACAAAATTATAATGGGAGCCCCTGCCTAATTTGTTTTCAAATCTGATTTTGGAGTTCGTTTGGGAAATTTTTGTGTTTCGCTCTGCGAACACAGTTATAACTTGCTTATGTTGTCTCTGTGTGTGTGATCCTTTTATTGCCAACGAAAAAATATGGAGTAAATACAAAAACCAACTGCAAATTGCCATGTATTTTGGATTTAGAATTTTTGACTGGTACTTCGGTATTCATTTGAAAATTTCCTATTTGCATCTTGTGAACAGAGCATAATCTACCTACGAATAAGTTTTCGTAAAAATCGAACAAAGTTCAAATTCTTAATAATGGCGGCCATTTGGACAGTTTTTGCCGTTGCTTTCATTTAAGCTATACGATCTAACTACATGTTCATGCAAAGTTTTTGTTGATTACATCAAACCGTTTCTTTAAAATGACGGGATAAAAATTCTTGGACAAACAATAATAATAAAAGGAATTAATAAATCAGTCTACTGCGAGTTTATTAGATTAACAATATTCTCAACAAAATAACAATTAACTTAAATTGATCAAAGGATACCTTTAATAGGAAAAATGAAAGGATATAGTATGTTCTTTAAGTATGTCAATGGGAAAATCAGACGGTGACTGACACATGATAAATTTTATTTTTAAAAATGTATTAGCATTTTTGAATCACAAACATATATAACAAAATTTAAATGTCTGTCATTGAATTTAAATGTGATATTTTTTTACTTTTATGTTACATATTGAAAATCTGCACTTTGTGAAAAGCGCTCCGGAATTGTAAGCTTGTCCTTCTCTGTATATAGCACTCGTCAAACTATCAATGAGTCAATCCAGGTATAGGTCTAAATCAGGGAAGACGTAAATCCAGCTGAAAATGTCTGTTCTGCTTTGGAATGAGACTAAAATGTGATTGGAACCATGTCCCGACTATAATATAGGACTGCCTGATTTCTTAATGGACAACCTCTTAAATGTATATCAATAATCCATTATTCATGTATTTCTTTATTTATTTTGACAGAACAGAGTTATGAGAATTGCAAGATGATTTTATTACGAATGCTATTGGGGGACATGTTCGTTGCTAAAGAAGCATATAATTTTACACGCCCTCCTTGCAAAAAGTGTGTTGAAAAGAAATCTCAGGATTTGACAGAGTGTAAGGTTTTATCACATCACAAGAATAAGAACTGGAATTATGATTCTGTTGTTGGAGCCATTCCTCACAAACTACGGGAATTTATTGTATACGATCACGCCATGTGTTATCCTGAATATATTATCACTTATAATCGTGTATGACATTTTAGCATCAATGGTATACATATCACAGTAGGTAACGTCGTCCTGCGAGGACGTAATTTTCTACGATTTTCCCAAAATGATTTTATACGATTGTCATGGATTCGACCCGATTTTAAAAGCGGAAATACTCCTTTGTGTTGTTATTCTCCATCATATTTTGCAATTTTTCCTAAAATGTTACTTCTCTGTCTTTATATTCCGGAATTGTGTTATTGATATAACGTAGAAAACAGAGAATTCGGAGTTTGGTGTTGTCCTGGAATTTACACGAGTGTCCACTACTGATGTCCCAGATTTTATACGATTTGTCTGTGAATTTATACGATAGATATTTCAATTAAAATGATTGTGCAGCTTTAATTGCAGGATAATCATGAATTTTTTAAGCAAGAAATGATAGATGAAATTGGAATTTAAGGTTTATGTTAAAAACTAACTGTCGCAGCGAGGTAAAATAAGCTGAGTAGACAAATGATTTGGATTTATATTTTTTTGCCCTTGTATCGCATAATTATTTTCCTGTCTGCATGTGTGGTTCTCATCCAGATTTTCCATTCTTGGAAATGAAATAGAAAAATCCTGCTTAAGGGATTATCTGATTTATGAATGCAGTCAAATAAGTAACAAATGTGTTAAAATTTATATCCAAGATATATAGTTTATTGATTGTCCAGCATAATGCCTAGTCAATATAATGCATATAATATAGTATCATTGCGTAAGTTATTTCATATTGGCATAGTCATATATCTGAGGTAAGTCATATTGGCCAGATGCACACGCTACAATCAATCAATTAGTGCTTCATCAAGTACATCGCTTAAAATTGAGTGTCAGACAAACATGAGAAATCCTACAATGCATCTACATCCTGCTTTCCTGTTTACAATAAATACCACATTTCAGACAGCCAGACTAACTTGTTGTCTCCGATTAAACGGGACTCATATTAATGGGAAAATATGTAAATCGAACTATTTTTATCGTCAGTATGAATACCATTCTTAAGTTTGTTTTATATCTATTCACCAGTTAAAGAATGAATCAAATGTTACATGTTGGTTCATAATGAATATTTTGACACTGTTTATAAAACGGTTGTTGTGTCGCGTTTATTGCTCTTAAAGAAAAAATGACATCCGTTATGCCCAGATTCTACAACGCAATTATGATAATGATCTCCATCATTTTAATTAAATGACGGAAAATTGATGTAACAGACAGTCCCTATCAACGACAAAAGGATCTCAGCTATTCGAGTCGTTGGCATAACTTTGTTGTTGGACTGTGTTGTTCCTAGGGTCGACCAATCAAATGCAGTGATGTTGTGACTAACTCACTAACTGGCAGTTCCTTTGTGAAAAGATGACAAAATGCTACATTATAATATTTGGGTATCTTTTGTATTATGTATGAATGCACACAAAATTTTGTCTGTTTCCGTCCACATTTGATAACATTGTCTTTTTTTAACACCGAAGCTGACAAAAGATATACGAGTACAAGTCAAAAACTGACGGTGTGGACAGATTTATTGAATCGGTTTTATTTCTAAAAAAAACCGAACTGCTTGTCAAAATAAACAAGACAAACTGTCAATAGTTCATATTCAATGCCATTTCGATTATTCTTGCTCTGCTTGATGTGGCAGTGTTTCACTAAAATGAAAAAATCGTTTACTTAAAACAAAATATGAACAATAACATTTGTCCCAGATCTAGTGTGGGCAAGTCGGAGGTTGAAAGGCTTGGCTTTTTAGTTTAAGCAACTGCGATTTGGACACGCATCCAAAATTTTAAGAACAATTGCCTGGACTACTTTAAACAAACTTTTAGTTAGCGAACTGCTCATATTGAAACCAGATCAATGGTGAATAAAAGGATATGGAGTAAATGCACATGAGACAAAGTCTCTACAAATACATGGTAAAAACAAGCAAAGGAACAACGCTTTTATTGTTGTTCTTCAAGTCGCTTCTACGGTCAAATCAAAACTGTTAAAATTATTATTCTTCTAAAATCGACTTCGAAAAAAATTCTTAAAAGCCTATATCAAAGTAGATAGAATTTTTTTTTGAGATATCAATATCTGAGTAATTTGATACATATTAAACAAGTTTTGAGTTACTATCATACAAAGACTTCGCGGTACTTTCACGGGATATCCTTGGAATGGTATCAGTTAACTAAATTTTCAACAATTTCGGTCTTTTGTTATTGACTCTTTATTTGGCACATTTTATAATTGTGTGTTTTTTTCATATCTTCAATTGCACTGGAAATTATTATACTATCACAAAACTCATTTTCTGCTTTAGTAGGCATGACATCTACGGTACAATATCTAAAAATGTGGCTGTTCATGATTATTAAGCTCTTAGCATGTATCGCTCATCTGGCGAAAACTAAAAAGTTTTTTTTTTATATCGATGGGTGATAGAAAATGTTTTCTGTTGGTGGCCATGTTTTCCATCTGAACTTGCAATATAACTCCTTCCAACAGAATGAAATGAGTAATTTTTTTAAAAAGGCCCTCCTTAATACATCGGGAAACGAATGCAAAGCAAAAAAAAAAAAAAAAAAAAAAAAAAAAAAAACAAGAACGCCTCAAAATTACAGCACTAACAGAATGAAAGCCTACAAAAACTGCAGGTATCATCATTCGGTAATGTAGCGTAAACCTGATCTGCTCAACAACAGTCGCACAGACACGTAAAAATATTGTGTTGGAAGCGGTCATTTTCTAACCCTTCGACAAATTCAATCAAAGTTCGTGCGCAGTGTGGAGTCCGCAAAAAGATTCCCCATGCTTGATGTGCATGCTCTTTTTATTGTACTTGTTCATATAAAAAATTCTCATTTGAATTCAACATTTGTCTTTCTTGTTTTGTAAAAATTAAGCTATGTTTTGCCATCTGTATATACATATTGCCCACATCTCCCGATTTTACTTGCCAAGTTTTCTTAAAATTAACTCGATGAGTGCTCTTAATCATTTATATGCTGTATTGTCTATTGGTCCCTTTTCGAGCACTGGAGGGGTGTTTGAAGAGTACATATTATTCCCGTATTGCCAAACATACAGAATGAAGTGAACAATATTCGACAAGGACTGACCATTAATGGAGAAAAGATAACAGGAAACACTTACAATGGCCGGACATTACAATCACATGACACAATCCACCAGGGAATTGCACAAAAACAATTAAATGACAAAAAACATACATAGACAACGATAGGAAATCGGTTAAACCGGTTTATGGTACCAAACCTCCCTTTCCTCTATCCCGTTTCCCTATAGTATAATAAACATACACAGGTAGACCATTAACTCCAAGACCACAATCTTGAAAAAGAAAGAATAAGACAAAACGTAATTTAAAAAGATGGACCAGGGAGTGCTCGCCGCTAAATTGCCGACTAGCTCAGGGAGCCTAATCATTCCTGTAAAATTTGGTTGAATTTGTATCAATGCTTAAAGAGTGGATGTTGAAATTTCATTTTACTATGATATTGCTATGGTAGAACTAGTGAATCGAAATCAAGATTAAAAACCAAAGCTTACAGTCAGTACCTTAAAAGAGTTACACATTATATACATATCAAACGGGAAAAGTGACACTTCGATCATACATCGTGCAAAAAAGTCACTAAAAGTTCACTTGCCTTTTTTTATTCGTAAAAATTAGCTTCGTTGGTATTTATAGGTCTGTAACTGTTTTGCCTCAAAATTCACCATTTTCTTCAAAGTGTGATGCAATAAACGGGAATAACTTTATTATTTAATCTAAATTGCATCGTTTAAATTCCGGGACCGATCGCATAAAAGGCAGGTCTTTTCGGGTAAAAGTCAGGACACATTAAAGTTGAAAATCAGGAATTACGGTCTTCCAGAACAATTCATGTCGCTGTTCTCTTGTCGGATTTCGATGTATTCGAAGTGTCGATACTGTCAGTGGTTTTACTTGAAAATTTGTGCTTTAATTATAAAGAAAACTGTATTTTTGATAAAATTGGAATTTTGTTTATATTTCAAATACGCGTTCATGAATTTGAGAGATTAAAAGCGTGTAGTATGTTATATGATAACTATCTAAGATTTACTATTCCAATTTAAGGAAAGCAACCTATCCTAAGAGCTATGATGAAAGCGTCTGCATGTTTACATTTTTTCAAAATTATTCGTATTGAATCCGGGACAATCGTAGAAGAGCAAGACAATTTATCGTAGAAAATCATGTCCTCGCAGGACGACGTTACCTACTGTGCATATAAAATGAATACTTCCACTCTTGTACAACTTTATATGAGTTTTCTGTGTGCATATTCTTAATTTAATTCTTGATTTGTTTCTTCCGTTGAAAAAGACTTCAATGAAAGTGTTGTACTATTTGCCGAATCTTACATCCCTTTATTTGTTTATTGGTGTTTATCTCAGTCGTGGACGCAATAAATTTTATGTAGTGAATTTAAGTAAAGAACCATTGGCATGAATTTAACGTTTTCCTTTGAATAAAACATCTTATACTAACGAAACGAAGTTGGGGGTATACTGCAATCAGCTTGTCCGGTCGTCTGTTTGTACGTCTGTCCGTAGATATTCTGTCAAGGGTTAATCTAGAAAGCCCTTCATTCAAAATTTCACTTCGATAAGAACTTGATCATGTCATATTTTTAGATTGATTATTAAAAATAAAAAAAATAGTGCTACTTTGATATTTTGTAATTACCTATCTATATGAAAAATGTTTGTCCGGAGGAAATCTCATACCCTCTTCTTAATATGCTTTCATTTTTTAAGATTGTTAAGTACCATATAAACTTGTACATATTGTTTTTTTCAGATTGTTTCAGCAAAATGAGAAAAAAATACAGCTACTTCTATATTTTTATAATTAGTGTCGAAATAAAGAAATTTTGTCCGCAGGTAACCTCAGGCTGTTTTAGGGAGTACGAGTGTCAGCAATTTTGTAATTAGTATTCTGACCTTTTGTTTTGAAGAGCACTGCTCATGGAACAACTTGAGCAAAAAAATTGAAAATCCATGTAAGAATTTTTGAGATATAAGACGTCAAAATATTGGCGGGAAACAGTTCTCTCTAGAGTTTTTCTTCAATTTGCATAAGATGTCTATAGACCTTTAAATATATGAAAATATAATAGGAAGTTGAATAAATTCTATACACTGTCTATTTTATGCATATTAGAGTGACCTATGACCAAGAAAATATGATCCATGTGCAAAACATTTAACGCGGTTTTAATAGATAAAACCCGAGGATATTGAATGCTTCTGAAATCTGACGCTCATACTCCCTTAAGAATATATTTTTTCTCATTTTGTCAGAATATTTAGTACCATATAAACCTGCACCTGGTATCAAATTTTGAAAAAGTGAAGACCAGCACGCTGTAAAGAATTTTGATTTGACTACTGGAGTACCCCAGCATCTGCTTTGTGTGACAATGTACGCCAGCCTCCCCATTTGGTGTATATCTCTATACACTATGCAGGGCATGGACATCAAACTTTGCATGCAGGTGAATCTTGGCTTCCTGACAGCCAATTCAGTCTCATACATTCATTTTTACGGTTTAGATCTCGGTCAGTATATATCATAATATCTTCTCCCATTCTCAGCAGCTGGTTAAATGTGCACGCGACTTTTTAACCGAGGGGCGTTGATTCAATTTCCATGATAGTTTTCCCGTCATTTTCGATTTTTAGCGTATTTTCACTCATTTCATGGGATAAAAAATTTTCATTCAGGTAGGAGTGAGGTCAAATATTTCCTCCCTCTCGATAGTAAAATTTCGATTTTTTACATGCTCCCTAACGCTTGCATGTTGAAAATCAAATTTTACTATCTCGAGGGAAGAAATATTTTTTAACTCACTCCTATCTGAAGGAGAAAATATCTATCTGAACCTGTGTAACATTTTTTGATGGTAGGTCAGCATCCAGGCAAAATTGATCGAGTTACCATGGCAATATGCCATAATGAAATCGATTTTGTTACCGCTTCATTAACTCATACAAATTATTTTTCACTTTAATGAATATGCCCATTCTTTAGTTATCATCAAAGGCTTTCTGGAGCCGCATCGGTTTTTGCAAACAACTATCTTGTTTTTGTTGCAAATCACGTCAAATACAGCTATCGTTGTTTTGTTTATATGTTACATTCGTTTACATTGGCCAGAATCCTGTATATAAAGTCATTTGAGTCACGTTTAAGATAAATTTGGAAACATTAAACCCGGATTTCAACTTTTATAACATTTATTTATGCAACTCATTATATAAACATATAAAACCTTAGATTAAACTTTTCATGGTTGGATTCAAGTGGGACAAAACAATGTTGGTCGGATGTGAGAATCTCTTAAAACCAAATGAGAACTTTCAAACGTTTTTGCCTGAATTATAAAATTGTTATATAATGAGGTCATTGTTGAAGGCCTCATGGTGAATTCAGGATGAGGAACAATAAAAACATTATTCCATTGCATGGTTTTATCAAGTAATTGTATTGACTTGACCCATGTGTATTTACTCAATATCCTCTAACATTGTTAATGCGTCTATTAAGTTATTCATATTCTATGCATGTACAATGTAATTATACTTGAAAAAGGCAGATTTCCCATTCATCGCTGATTTTTGTACCCCCCTATCCGAAGAAGGAAGGGGTATAATGTTTTAAATAGTTTTCCTCTATAGGGGTAAATGATACAAATTTGAATTTGGCATAATCCATATCGTATGATACATTTTCAGACCCATCAGGTTACTATTATCTGTTTACGGGTAAATTCTTTTTTTATTTTTGCCGTATTAGTCAATTTTCTATCATTCCGTTCGTCATTAATCACACGCTCTATATATGTGACATGATGTGGGATGGGTTTTCAAACTTGATTGGATACTACTTCCGGTTTATCAAGTCGGTCAGTATTTTTTTTATTATTTATTTATTTTCATTCTATCTATTAGTATTATTATTATTTTTTTTGCATTACAGAGTAACCTCTTAACCCCATTGTCTAATAGGTAGTTTGTCACTTTGACCTACATCTTATGCTGGAGTGGCACTAGGTAATGTTAGGTCCATTCCTCAAAAAGTATAAGTTTTACAAAAATAAAAGTTGGTCATATGGTAAATCTTTGATAGTAGTGCAGAGTCCTCTGGGTAATTTGTAGTTTCTTTGATCTACATTTCATGCTTAGTAACTTTTTTTCAAATCAAAAATCATTTTTATTGCAATTAAATGGACACAATTCCATCTTAATTCAGTGACCAAGAACCGTTATGCCCGATCGATTTGGGCCAAATTATCTATTAATTTGTCTGGGTGACATGCGATAGCGATTTTCTGTTATCTTGTACTGTAAACACATTCTCTATTTTAATAATGAATTGCACTTAAGGCCATGGAAACAATATATCTAACTTATTCTAATGCAATCATGTTTGTGACACTTATTTGGATTCCTGAAAACGACGTCCAAATTCTCATTGAGTAAGTTCACGATTTTTGTCGTAACTTAAAGCAGATACATCAGTACCAATTATCCAATGTGTAAGAAAAATATCTTGAGTGATTGCATTAAAATTTAGAAAACAGCATTGTTTATAATGATTTGGGATTGGGTGGTTAATCTAAGGTTCCGCTTACGAGTTGCCGGAAAAACTAATTTTGAATTCTAAATAACATTGATTGAATAACGCTGAATCCAATGTTCAGCGTGTACGCGTAAATGAATGGACAGAGGCAACTTCACTAAAATATGCTTCGGTCTCAGCTGTAACGAACAAATTAACTATGGCCAGCATTTCTTAGCATGCGCGCGGAGCAATACAAATTAGCGTTTTCTTATGGTAACATACCAATACAAGTACAAAACAAGAGGCTCCCAGGAGCCTGTATCGCTCACCTGTCCCTTGATCAACATAGATAAATATTATTAAAGAGCCAATAGTTAAACTAAGTACCAATATGCTTCAACAGTAGTTCTCCAGCAGTACAGACGTGTATTGTATCCAGTGGACCCGAAGTGCTGAAACCATAATAGATTAATACTGTTAACAATGTAAGTGCCATGCGTATAGCCCACATTAAACGGTACATTTGGTTTAAAGGAAAAAAAGACCTTTGTTGCTGTTTCCCAGAAGGTCCAATGTTAAACTATGTTCCCTGCTGGCAGCCAT
Organism: Modiolus philippinarum; assembly: GCA_002080025.1. Taxonomy (NCBI): domain Eukaryota; kingdom Metazoa; phylum Mollusca; class Bivalvia; order Mytilida; family Modiolidae; genus Modiolus; species Modiolus philippinarum. The sequence continues at coordinate 59,311 of MJUU01052458.1, forward strand.
CTTGGACAAAGAGTGCACCTTAAATAATAAAAAAACAGATTTTCCTTTTCAGGGGCACATTAACACTATTGCGGCCAAGGTTGGTTCCATATGCCCAGCAGTTTTCAGAGGAGAAGATCTTTGAAAGTGTTTTCCCATAGGATCTAATGTTAAAACTAAGTTGCCCACTGGAAGCCATGTTGGATATAGTACAGACCTTAAAAACTCCTATATTACAGGGAACAACCCAAAGATTATTGTGGCCTCAAGTTTAGATCCAATTTGCGTAGTAGTTTCAGAGGAAAATATCTTTTAATGTGTTTTCAAATAGGGTCAAATATTAAAACTAAGTTCTCCGCTGGCGGCCATGTTGAAAGAGGGGGGACATGCATGAAAAAAAAACCTTTTTTGCAGGGGATCAATCAAGAAATATTGTGGCAAAGTTCGGTTCTAATTGGCTCAGTAGTTTCAGAGAAGAACATTTTTGAATGAGTTTTCCCTGAGGTCCAATGTTTAAACTATGTTTCCCGTTGACGACCATCTTAAATATAGCGATGACCTGCAAAACTCCTTTTTGCAAGGGACCACCCAGGAGGGCATCTTGGCAAAGTTTGGTTCCAATTGGCCCAGTAGTTTCAGAGAAGAAGATCTTTGAATATGTTTTCCCATAGGGTCCAATGTTAAAACTATGTTTCCCGCTGTCGGCCTTTTGGATAAAGCACGGACAAAAAAACCCTTTTTGCAGGGACCATCAAAGGACTATTGTGGCAAGTGTTTTGTTAAGATTGGTTCCGTAGTTTCAGAGAAGTTCTTTGAACATGTTTTCCCTTAGGGTCCAATGTTAAAACTATGTTCCCTGCTGGGAGCCACCCAGGACATGGCGCGGAATTGAAAACATCTTTTTGCGCGAAAGACCCAAGGACTATCGTGGCCAAATTTGGTTTCAATAAGGGACTTTTGAGTCGTGTTCATTCAGAAATCAAATCTATTATTATTCAATAAAAAATCAATACATCATACCTTGAGAAGGAATCACTAATTAATGAAAATTGTTGAGCTAAGGGTGATTTATATTTAATCAGTTTGTAGCGCTCCAGGTTTAATGTTTTTCGTCAATTAAAATTTCGTTAAAAAATTGTCATGTAGGGCAAATTATTAGTCACTTAAATTTCATAAACAGTTTCTTTTATATGGTGGTACATATTTATTTCAATAGATCAAGAACCCAGTTATCCGTCTTATTTTTATTTTAGGAGATCGTTTCCGCCTTCAATTACACGAGAGTTCCAATGTCGAAAGTGCCGTGTTAGGCTCAGTAGTCTCAGAGAAGAAGATCTTTGAACGTGTTTTTCCATAGCGTCCAATGATAAAACTGTGTTTCCGCTGGCTGCCATCTTGGATATAGCGCGAACTTGAAGAACACCTTTTTCGCAAGGGACCACCCAAGGACTTTTATGGCCAAGTTTGGTTCAAATTGGCACAGAAGTGTCAGAGGAGAAAATCTTTCAATAAAAAGTTTACGTCAGACGGACGACGGGCGAAATGTGATAGCATAAGCTCGCCTTGGCATTAGCTAGGTGAGCTAATGTTGGATTCATTTCTTTTATAAAACTCAAAAAATAGTGCATTCAATTCTGGAATGATAAATACGCATTTTTATCAATAGACTTGTAATTCAAAATACGAGACATATACTATCTATATTTCTCGGAAAATACTTACCACTCAGAATATCCGAGGCTCTCGTTCTAACAAATTGAGATAAATTTGCGAATTATACATTTTTAATACTATAGAGATTTACAAAAAGCTTTTCAAAATTTCACCATGGTACTGTTTGAGGGTTAGAGAAGTAACATGCATCATGGATTTCATTGGTTTTTGTCTAAGGGTTAGAAAATGACACCAATCAATCCGTTACCAAACAGAACTTTCAAAACACTATATGCCTCACTGATATTGTGACGGGTGTCGCTAGCGGAGCAGGACAAGCTTACCCTTCCGGAGCACCTGATGTCACTACCGGTTTTCATGGGAGTTCACACCATGAGTGCCTTAGTTTTTAGTGTCGTCTTTTTATTTCCGTGCTTGTAGCTGTCTCACGTCCTTGTTTTGTCCTTGGTTTTTCTCTGTTGCCGTTTTTGCCATGTCTTCGGATTTCAATTTTTGTATTCTTCCCTTCCCTTGTTCCTTCGGTATTCTACTGCCGTTGTTTTATAAGTGTTCGTGATACATGCTGTCATGTTAATAGAAACCCAATAATATATCTACCTTATGTGCTGAAACATTTAGTATCATTTTCCATCATTATGACCATAACCGAAATGTGTTGCATCCAACCATTTTTTTACCTATATTACTGTCATCCAACCAGTATTGTGTTATTCTTCATTTTTTTTATATTAGACCATATTTACTTCATAATTCATGAAATATAAGTCACATATTTCAAATACATATAGAAGAAATCATAGGTACTTGTTAATTAGCGTCTACAGCCTTCTTCTCAGTATGTGTGGTTTAATTTCATGCACGGACGCAGTTTGACCCGATTTGTGGACGAATTCATCTACGTTTAGTCTATCGTTCTCGTATGACACATGACCAAAGAATGGATATGTATATAAGAACTGTAAAGCTTCAAAAAATAAAATAAGTCAATTTTTGGGAGACAACCCACCTCAACGCCAACCACTTTCGACTTATTTTTTCACATCCAACCAAAACTTAAACTAGACCTTATACCCATGATGTGGAAATTGTTGTCTGGGATAATATCGCTATCTCTGTAGATGTCCTTTAGCAAATTTTGTCACTCAGCACTTGTTTATTTCTACTTCAGATTTTTATCTGAACAAAGATGTACTTCATTTGCAATTCATACATTACCGGAATCAAATAGGGGACTCGTGTGTATATATTTGTACGCTTTTTTTTATTTTACATGATCTTGTGAGAACAAGCTTGTTTCAAATGACAATGAATAAACAAAAATAGATTACCAAAACAAACGTGGACAACAGAAATGAAATAAACAGAAGCAGATAATGATGACACAAGACAGATTTCCCCTTTCCCCAAAAAATTGAGAAATATGATCAAATTCTCAAGAACGGTTAACAGTATGTGATGTGAATCTCACGTATCAAAAGATTAATGATAAAAAAATGTAATGATATGCAAGTCATGATGACAGTGTCTTGGGTGGTAGTGACATTAAGCAAGATGACGGTAAAATTAATATGTACTTGTATAACTTATTGTGACACGATAGGTTCTAAATGTTGAAGCTCAAGATAAAAAATTTTGCTTTTGCATAAAAGCACAAAGTATTTATCCAAAATACCTCGTTCTGTTGTTCCAGTGTCTCTAAATAAATTTCAATTCAAATTACGTTAAAAAAAACATGGAGTATCTCCCTCTTGCATAACTTTGTCCTTAGCTGATTTTATCTTTAGTATTTACATCCCATTGGTAATTTGTTCTCCATCAGGTTTTACTTTCGGTATATGGATTTTTAAATGTTTTGGTGTGATCTGCACTGAAGAGACATAAGTTGTCAAAATGCGCGTATGCAGACACTAAATTAAAAGTTACTTCGGTATTTTGTTATTTATGCATCTAGACTATACGACTAGATACAACGATTTCTAAAATTCAGTATTTTAAGTAACACCTGTCCATAACAAGGAAATACATCACTGTTTTGTTTATAGATTTTGTTTCGTTTGTATTATGTTCTGCTGTTTCCTCGTAATGTATTTTGTCTATCTTTCTGATCCTGATACTGCCATGCATTCCAATGATTTTTTTTGTTGTTGCATTAGTATCGATCTGGACATTTACTTAAGTATGAATTTGAATCTACAATCTACAATCTACAACCCAAAAGGTTCCGTTTTGGGTCCTCTTTTATTTTTGGTTTATGTTAATGACATAGCTGATAACCTTGATTCTTTGACTAGATTATTTGCAGATGACACGTCTTTATCTAAAAATTCAACATCAAAACAGCTCTTAGAAGAGAAAATTAACAGTGATACAGTAATTCAGCTAAAATTAAAATATGGTCTCAGAAATGGTTGATTAAGTTCAACCCTAACAAAACTAATTTTTTATTTATTTCTAATACCCTGAATTGTGAAAATTTGGAATTATTTTTTCAAGAGACAATTCTTGAAGCTTGTAAAGAACATAGACATCTTGGTGTTATCTTAAGTGATAACTGTAAGTGGGCATGTCATATTGAAAATATATGTCAAAGTGCATGTCGTAAACTGTCTTTACTACGAAAGTTAAAGTTTTTGTTAAAAGGAGAACATCTAAGTAAAATTTACTTGGCTTATATACGACCTGTTATGGAATATGGTTGAGAGCTGTGGAATAGCTGTGGAGTGGAACTTACCGAAAAATTAGAAAAATTACAAATGGAGGCAGCTAGGATTGTCACTGGTTTACCATCATATGCTAGAAGGGAATCTTTATATCAGGAAACTGGGTGGGAAAAATTGTTAGACAGGCGGAATAAAAGATGCTTATGTCTAATGTATGATATACTAAACAACCAGTCTTCTTCATACTGGTGTGACCTTTTACCACCAAAGGTTTCGGAAATATCCAATTATCCTCTCCGTAATGGTGAAAATTATGTTGTTCCTAGTTGCAGATTATCATTGACAAAGTCTTCCTTTTTTCCATCAACATTACAAGCATGGAATAATTTGAGTCTTGACGACAGAAACTGTCAAAGTAAGAGAAGTTTTAAAAACAAGTTTAAATAAAAATTCCTACGAATTCTTCTGTTCCTGTTTGGTTTTTGTTTTAAAGGAACAAGAAGAATGAATATTTTACATACAAAGATCCGTTATAATAACAGTGCATTGAATTATGATCTTTATCGGTTTAACTTAAGAGACAATCCTAGCTGTGCATGTGGATTTCCATGTGAAAACTCATTCCACTTTTTCATGGAATGTTCTAATTATAATAATATTCGGTGCAATCTTTTCTTAGTTTTAGGTATATATGGAGATATTTCTTTAAATTGTATTTTGTTTGGAAATAAAAATTATCCTGTAGAACAGAATGTTGACATTTTTCTTGCAGTTCACGAATTTATAAAACATAGTAAACGCTTTGATTAGTGGTTGCAGTGTGTGTATGCATGTCTGTGTGCGCGTGGTTTGTGAGTGTTGTTTAAATAATATATTTTGAATATATTATGAATATTTTTTCGTGTCATTTGCTGTCATTTACCTTATTATGTTGTATATTGTAGGGAGAGGGCTTTATATAATGTTGTGATAACTTGTGCCCGATCCCATTGCTGTAAATATTTTGAGCAATAAAATCTGTTTAATTCAAATTCAATTTAATCGTATTAACGTAAACATGTTTATGTTATTACTCAAAAATCAATCTTTCAGTTTTGGATTATGAATAAACAATTAAATTTGATGGATTAAATGCACATGAGTACGGAAGCGTATTAGCGCCACACAAACTTTTTTTTTACTTTGAGTTATAACGCAAAGTTTGCGTTATTTCGCAAAGGTTTGCGTTAGTTCGCAAAGTTTGCGTAATAACGCAAAGTTCATTCTTAATTGAAAGATAGTTTATAAGTCCCAATATATTCGAAATTTAGAGTCGTCTATGTGTATACGGAAAGAGTAATTTTGTTTGTTTTTCTCTGTTGATTTGTTTTTTTTTGTTTGTTTGTTTTTTTTTTGTTTTTTGTTTGTATTTTTTTTTCTTGCTTGTTTTTGTTTATGTTTTGTTTTTTATTATTTTATTTCTAGTTTTACATTGAATTAAAATCATGCGAGGCATATAAATAAAAAAAAGTACATAAGTTTTTACAAATAAATCATTCATGAAAAAGTGATTTAAAAGAAGGGCCTCTAAGTCCACCATCTTCTTCAATATTGCTTCCATTAGTTCCCGTCTCTGGTTCTTTTAACGAATATTGCTTGCAAGTGAAACTCTCATAGGTGTACATAAATAGTAAAGCGAAATTTCAAATAAATTATTCATATTAATATATATATCTAAATGATATTTTGAAAATAAATACAATCCTATCAATATTTTGCTTAAAATATGACGGAAACCTTGCATCAGTAGGTTGTCATCTTCCGACTTCCAGTTTAATTGATGTTTGTTGACAATCCCGCACCCATGACCAAGAAAGACATGGATGTAGCGTTGCTCGACAATTAGCAAAGAATTCCACTTAAACCGGTGCTAGGGGCCGTCTTGAACTTACTATGAGGTATGAGCAAAGCTCATTGTTGAAAGCCTCATGGTGACTTCAAGATGAAGAACAACAATAAAAGCGTTGTTCCTTTGCTTGTTTTTTACCATGTATTTGTAGAGACTTTGTCTCATGTGCATTTACTCCATATCCTTTTATTAACCATTTTATTAATTTGGATATAATTATAATTTCGAATTCTCACATCACGTGTCATGCGGGCGTATGAGACGCTTTACATCACGTGTCATGCGGGCGTATGAGACGATTTCCATCACGTGTCATGTGGGCGTATGGGACGCTTTACCTGTCGCAGCACCATGTGATTTTATATGAACATTAAACAAAAAAAAGATTACACGAAACATCTACAATGGCAAAAAAACTACAAGTACAATCCACAATCTGTACAGGAAAACACAAATAAGACAAACGTAAACGAATTTGGAAAAGTCGGGCTTGGTAACGGCACTAACAAAAGCCAGTGGTATTGATAAACCGGCTTATGGGTACCCAAACCTTCCTTTTCCCTGTCCTGTTTCCCCATATAATATTATTAATAATGATACGAATGAGCATGAATGTTTTATGTACTTCATTGTAAGGGTACTCGACTTGATAAGTTTGACTTTTTTTCTAGTTTGATTTTTACTGTGAGTCTTTTTGTGTATTTATTTTAGCCATTCACCACACATAGGGGGAGGGTTTGGATCCAAGAAAACGAGTTTAACCCCAACGCAATTTTTGCGCCTGTCCCAAGTCAGGAATATGTTGGTCATTGGCTTGTCCTTGTCTTCTTATAAAATTTTAGTTTCTTGACATTTGGGTTATTGGATGTGGTTTGTTTCCATTGATTTATTCACTTTTTTACCTTTTCGGGGCCATTTAGGGCTTACTATATGGCGTGAGGTTCCTCACTGTGTTGAAGACCATATGGTGACCCCTTGATGTTTTGTTTTTTGTCGTTCTAACCTGGATATGGGATGTTGTCTCCTTGACATTTATCCCCATTTCATTTCTTTTTCATACCAATACAGGTAGTCTATTAACTCTATGACCACAATTTTGAAAGGGAAACGAAATAAGACAAAAACATAATTTTGAAAGATGGTTCAAGGTGTGCTCTCCTTGTTCATGTTATTTATCATACATATAATGTCAAATGGATCAATAGACTTGAATATCGGTGTATAAATATATCGCAAAACTGTAATAAAATTATCTACAATTATAAAAAGGAAAATACATATTCTTTTCCTTGAAGTGAAGGGCAAAATCTTATCGCACAAAATCGATTCGAAACATCTTAAATGATTCTTAACTTACATGTATTTCTCCTAATTATTTGCATTTTTCAAATTTTTAGCAATATCTTCCCGCTAATGGTGACATTATATTAAATCCTTTAATTTGATTTGGATGCACGCAATATTCTTTCTTTTCGTCATTTTTTTATATAATCGCTTGTCGAAAGATGATCTAGTTATTCTTGTGCGTCGGTGCGTAGGATATACCTATATACCTTGGGAGGGGGGGCACGAACGTAATATTCAGTTTTATTGGTGCAGTTATTATATTTTTTCATGCCCTATTGTTTTGCTTTTGTGCAAATTTAAACCCTTAACTCAAATTCTATCCGTACACAACCGTACACGACTCTTAATTTCGAATTTGATGGATCCAATGTATATATATCAATTTAAAATAAACTTTGCGTTAAACGCAAACTTTGCGAAATAACGCAAACATTTGCAAAATAACGCAAACTTTGCGTTAAAACGCAAACATTTGCGAAATAATGCAAACTTTGCGTTCTAACGCAAACATTTGCGTTAAAACGCAAACATTTGCGTTATAACGCAAACCTTTGCAAAATAACGCAAATATTTGCGTTATAACGCAAAACTTTGCGCTATAACGCAAAATAATTAAAAAATTTTGTGTGGCGCTAATACGCTTCCGTAATGACAGAGTCTTTACAAAAATGTTTTTTCTTGGTTTATATATCAGCACTTTGCCTCCAAAGATGAGCTTTGATTGTACCCCAAATGATACCTCCAACAATGAGCTCTGATTGTACCCCATATGAAGCCTGAATAACAGTATGTTACGCTTCCTTGTGTTTCTGTCGCCGCAATTTCCTTTGTGTCCATTGCTAAATTTATTCATATGTGTTGCCCTCATCTTGTTATGTCTCTTGGAGATTTTGATTATTGATTATACTATCTGTCGCTTATTGTGTCGAGTTTCGGTTATTAATATATTCATTCAAAACAAATAAAATGGTTGCGAAATTACCTGATGCATTAAACTTCATACTTACGTTATGAACCAATATATGTTCTTAAAACATAAAACAAAAATGTGAAACGGTAAAAGGAAGATCTAAATATGTACAATTAAAACTCGGAAAATAAAAATACAATTACAAAAACAGGATAACAGCAAACACCTACAATGGCCAGGAACTACAATCACATGCCACAATTTACAAGTAAACTGCACCAGAAAAACAATAATTATAATGAAAACAAGAGACAAAATATAGTATCTTCTCAGTAAACAGAAAAAAACGAATGAATAGTCAAATTGCTTCTGTGAAACAAGTCTGCTTTTTCTCAGTTAACAATGCTGTAAAGCAAACCAATTACCAAATTGTTTTATTCCATGTAATTGTTATAATAATTCTTTTTATTTTAATATTTTCCACCATTTTTCCTTTTATCTATTTATTTTTTTATTATCTGCTTGAAGCCTGAATAAATGCGGTAGATGCCATTCAGAAGGACATCCTATTCCAAAGTAAATGAGAACCTACCGCGAGTCCAAAAAGAACTAGCCAAAGACAATGGCAACATTGTAAACATAGAGAATCAAAACTTTCAACCAAGATTTAAAGTTGTTCATGAGTAATGATAAAAGTGAAGAAAAGAAAAGTTCTGACTTTTTAGTATTTATTCAAGTAAACAAAAAACAAAATATACAACAAAAACACACGTTTCAGCTGTAATTTGTTATCTATTATGCTTCATATTGTAACTAATACTTACAAACAGTAATAGATCTATTATTTGTTCAATACCAATAAAATATCAAAGATGGACAAATAATATTACAAAGCAATTCTGTCAGAAATTACCAATACAATGTATTGTTACATGAAGAAATATGTAGCACCTTTGACATGTCTTTAATCACTTATTACAGTTTCTTGCTGGTTTACGATATAGATTGTCTGGCATTTCCACTTTAGAATTATATTTGTGATACTGAAATAAAAATATAACATACCATTAATCGCCATATACTAAATGATTAAAATTTTTTTTTTATTTATTAATTCATTTTGCAGCAATGGTAACGGTACTTTCATCCCTTTCATGCATTATTGACAGAAGTTAAGTAAGAAACTAAATTAACAGTAAATTCGGTACTTTATTCAATCAGTTGTCTTGTACATCATTAAACAAAATTCACCTCCTCCATTCTTCCGTGATGCATGCAATAACAATGGATTTTAGTCCCAATTTTGTTACTATAGGATATTCTAATTTAGTAGAATACAGCCATCTTATATATTTATTTGTTTTTGTTTTTCTTTTCCTTTGTTTGCTCTCTTTCTTGTTTACTGTTCTTTACAAACTTGAGATAAAAAACCAACACAATTATACACTTTTGGATTCAAGGTACAGAAAGTCACAAGTTTAAGTTATTTAATGCTATTGAAGTTTAATTCAATGTTTGCTTTAAATAGATTATCAATATTGTCAATATTGTCAAACTTTGAAATGTATAGATAGCAGATACCTTGAAATTTCGACAATTAATCAGGGCATTATTTTTGTAGCAGAAATTTTGTTGGGACGTACAACTGAAAATTGTTGACAACAGTAGACGTCGTTCAAATGTATTACACTCAAAATATGAAAATGTACCATTATGCGTAAATTGTTTTGGCGTTTCTAGTACCCAACCTCCTTATTAATAATTGTGATATATTTACCTCACAGGACATTTGCAGACATAAGGCTAAGAGGAGCATTTATCGATCATCGAAAGGCAGTCTAATTGCAAAACGACAGAATATCCCAAAAATGTTGTTCTGTAGAGGGTATTTCGAAATTATATGTATTGTCAATGCAAATAAAACCAAAATGAAAGGTGATCAAATAAAACGATACTGTTATTTATTTCATTTGCAATGCTTTTTAGTTTGACTTTATTTTTCATGACAAATGATATATGAATAGAGGGAGATATTCCATATGGGGCACAAATGATTAGGTGTAAATTTTATTTTTTCTGTAAAGATTTTTTTAATTGGAATTTCGGAATTTGTGTATGAATTCGATATCTCTGTACAAAGATATGAATATGTATTTTTCAAACCTTGGTCTTGTTTGAGGGTTAGAGAAGTAACATGTACCATGGATTTTTATTGGTTTTTTTCTAGGGTTAGAAAAATGACATTTACCAATCAGTCACCCAAAAGATCATTCACAACATTAATTTTATACAGCACTGGGATAAGCATACCTGTCAAAGGCAGTTGCTGTNGGGGGGGGGTTGGCATGCCATAAGACTGTTTTAACCCACCATTTCTTTTGAAATATCTGTACCAAGTCCGGACCATTGCGGTCGACAATTTTCCGGTGGTTTCTAACTTATTTGTCTTTTTTCTCGATGGACTTCGACTCTTCACAACTCTGTTCGGTAATTTTGTTATTACCCCCATTTGTACAAAAATCAGAATTAATGCACTTACATGATGCTTGGGTATTGTAAAGACAATTTTATATTTGTACATTTAAACAAACGAAATATTTACCGTTCGTCTTAGACCATTACAGTGGATTCCATGAGTTGAGTTATTAACAATGTCTTGATAGCGATTTTGAACAGCTGGATCTTGCCAGTCCCATTTGTTTAACTGTTCGACTGCTTTGTCAGGATTCGAGTCAACTGGATCATATAAAGGCAAGCTTACACAAAAACTTGATGAAATACTGGGATAAAAGTATAAAAATGTTACACACATCTCTTCTTGAGTTGACAAACCTCCCTATGATAAAAAAAAACACGCTAAAATAATACCAGAGGCTCCCAGGAGCCTGTATCGCTCCTCTGGCTTTCAGTTGCCTTAATCAAGGAAACATTGTAAGTTATACAGTTGATCTTCAGTTTCTCAAACTTTTGTAGCTCGAACACCTCCAATATCTTGAACTCTTTTTAAAGTCTGATCATCTTTTACTATATTTCTTTGTCGGGCTTTTTTTTTGACAAAAAAGGTTCTTGCTAAGGACCACTTTCGACACCAGTTTTGAAGTCGAGACGTCATTTTGTAAATGGCAGTCAACAAACAATTTTTAGCATTGGTTTTGAAGTCGCAACATCAATATCTATTTGGAAATCAAATTTCATTGAAATCGGACTATGTTTAATTTTCCCGCCTTTTTTTGTGGCCATTTTAAAAATGGCGGTCAACGAACAATTTTTAACATCAGTTTTGAAGTTGCGACATCAAGACCTATTTGGAAACAAAATGTCATTGAAATCGGACACTGTTGAATTTTCCCGCCTTTTTTTGGCGGCCATTTTGAAAATGCCGGTCAACGAACAATTTTCAACACCGGTTTTGAAGTCTAAATATCGATATCTATTTGAAAACCAAATTTCATTTAAATCGGACAATGTTGAATTTTCCCGCCTTTTTTTTGGCGGCCATTTTAAAAATGGCAATCAACGAACAATTTTTAACAGCAGTTTTGAAGTTGCGACATCAAGACCTATTTGGAAACTAAATGTCATTGAAATCGGACAATGTTGAATTTTCCCGCCTTTTTTGTCGGCCATTTTGAAAATGGCGGTCAAGGAACAATTTTCAACATCAGTTTTGAAGTCCCAACATCAATATCTACTTGGAAACCAAATTTCATTGAAATCGGACAATGTTGAATTTTCCCACCTTTTTTGGCGGCTATTTTGAAAATGGCGGTCAATGGACAATTTTCAACATCGGTTTTGAAGTCGCATCATCAATATTTACTTGGAAACCAAATTTCATTGAAATCGGACAATGTTGAATTTTCCCGCCTTTTTTTTGGCGGCCATTTTGAAAATGGCGGTCAAGGAACAAATTTCAACATCAGTTTTGAAGTCGCCACAGCATGGCAAACATTTCATCAATTTACACTTAACCTTCATCTTCTATAGTTTTGGAAATAATAGCTGAAAAATACGAAAATTCAAAAAATTCGGTGAAAAAGGGCAATAACTCCTACAAGGGTTTATGGATATTCTTCAAAATTTCAGGGTGAGTAGATCTTGATATGGTGAACATTTTTGCAATTTCGCTTGAAATCTATCTGTTACACTTTTTGAAATAAAAAATACATATGCAAAAATTTTGAAAATTTAACGGAAAAAGGGCTATAACTCCGGGATGGGTTTACAGATTTTCTTCAAAATTGCAAAGTGGGTAGATCTCATCATGCTGATCATTTTTGCTCCAGCCAGATTTTTGATATCTGTAACGGTTTTCGAGTTATTAGCCAAAAACTGCAATTTACCCCTATGTTCTATTTTTAGCAATGGCGGCCATGTTTTTTGACCGGCCAACTAATCGAACATAACTTTGAGAAGCCATACCCTGGTGATGATTCAGGCCAAGTTCGGTTGCATTTGGCCCAGCGGTTTCAAAGGAGAAGATTTTTGAACTTTTTGACGGACAGACGACGGACGACAGACGACGGGCGCATAGTGATGGCAAAAGCTCACATGGCCCTTCGGGCCAGGTGAGCTAAAAAACGTGCAATATAAATAACATCTTTTTGTTATGTTCAATCAGCTAGGACATTTTTTGCATCCATTGTCCATTAGGGATTCTTTTTTACACCTTATATCCTGGAATTTCTATATTTTTATCTCTTCTGCATTGCAATTTATTTGGAGATTTGTTATTTTGCGTCTTCTCTCCTATAATATATTCGCTTGCCGATATAATATTTTTTATATAAATCACTATTAATGTTCAGTCATTTCTAGTGCATTATTTTGTACTTTTATTGAGACTGTACTATTTTGATTGGTAAACTTAATTGCGAATTGTTGAACAACGCTACATAGTGATGTGCATTATCTGTGAATACGTGTTCGTCAAAAACATAACAAATGAGTCCATCTAAAATGTAAATTGCTATAACAAAAGTATAAACAAGCCAATAAAAATGCATGCAATTGAAATTTCCCACATTACTTTTCAAAGAGATTTTAAGAATCTTTAATATTCCGATTTGGTTAAATCATCGGTCATGTATTCATCTTAAATATTATAATAGATTAAGGATTTACACCTAATCTCACCCATGGTTTTTATTGGGTCCGTGTTGTTCATCTGTATGTGTGTCTTCGTGTTTCTTTTTTGTCCCGTACTCAAGTGGTGTCCTTGTTTCTTAGTGTTTCCGATATTGCCTTTGTCCATGGATTGTTCGTTCTTTGACCGACGGTTCGGTTCTCACTTACTTTACAATATGAAACAAAATTCGCATTAAGGATGGTGAACCCCACTCCCTTGTACTGTCGCAAAAACAAGATGGAGGAATAGAAAAATGTATATTAATATATTTTTTTCGATTGAAAGACAACCTTTTTTTTCTACATTCTATTATATGTGCAGAATACCAATTTTTAACGGTTATTTAAATTTTATATTTGATTTTCCTTTTCATATAAAAAAAAAAACTCACGATGTCACCACAAAAAACATAAGAAAATTGGGTTGGTACGCAAATTGACAAGTAAATTTCAACATGCACGCATTACTAAAACAATTTATATATTTATAAACAGAGAGAAAAAATATTTATAAACAGAGAGGAAAATGTATCTTTAAAATGCATTTATATTCATGCATTTTAAGGTTTTACCCTGAGATTTTAAGATCTGTTTATTTTAATCGAGCGTTGCACTTTTCGAGATTCCGTTTACCTCATATTTCCGGCTTTTTCTCTGCTTTAAATTTTTGTCGCCATACTAGCACTGCAAACATGATTTAAATCGAAGAAACATTAGAAATTTTGTTACGCGTTGAAAAGTTTTTTGGCAAACTTACCGTTTGATTACATTTATTACCAGGAAAAAAAACAAAAAATTTTTTATTTGTGCCCTGACTGTAAACAACCTGAAATACTTCTAAACTAAAATATGTATTTGATTTTTTTATTCAGTTTTGCAAGAACACACTGGGTGGCCGAGTGGTTTATGGTAGTATTACTACCTATACAGCTACTCTAGTCTATCACCACTGCGGTGTGAGTTCGCGCCCCACTTTGTACATTACAAAAAAGGTGCACTCGACTTACAATCGTAAATGATAAGGTATGTCAGTTACCTGCCCAAGGTCGATGGCTCTCTCCGGTCACTCCGGCTTCCTCCACCACTAAAACTGACCGTCATGAGATAGCTGAAATACTGCTATATGCTAACCCAATATCAATCAATCATTCATATTTGTATGAAATCGGGGTAAATGCAATCATGCGTCACCAAAATTATGCGTCTTAGTTCTCTTTTGTTTAATATCTCATAGACACTGTTGCCCTCATATTAGTTTATCACCTTACAAGTAGCTCTGTGCTATGCTTCCAGTAGTTAACTTTGTATATCATTCATATTGACAATTCTGAAACTTTTTAACGAACTTACCACAGTCGGTCTGTTTCGTTTTGTTGAATCATAAGTACATTGCACAATAAAACTGTCACCCTGAAAATAAAACATTGTTTAAATTATATTTCAACTTAATGTAACATTAACCTCGGTTCTCATTTTATTTTATTTCAAGTAGATTTGATATGTGCTTGGAAAAACACGGTACAACTTGTTGAAAAAGTGGTTCGTTAGAATAATGAGTATGACCGTTCACATATTCTTACATCGAGAAAAAACACACACAAATCACATACACACAGAACAACTAAGTGTTGGCATTGTAGTAAAACAAACCATGTAGCAGCTTCATGTAGATATGATAGTCCTTTACAGTGTAGAAATTGTTTTAAATATGGACACAAGGCCAACATGTGTAATTATTAGGTAATTGGCCAAGATGTTAGCGCCGTAAGGGGTGGTAACTCTCGTTCAATAGGTTGTAAGAAAGGTCGCACTCTTTTTCGTCGGAAACGTGGTGGAAAAAAGTCTCGATCAGCGAAGACTAAGAAACAAATGTTTGTCGATTTTTTAAATATTCGAGGTCTCACATCAAAAATCCATGAAGTGAATAAACATCTAAATGATGCCGACGTGTCAATTTTCGGTTGCGTTGAAACCTTTTTAAAAACAAATGACAGGCCATCTAAACTTAATCCAAATTACAATTGGATAGGTAAAAGTCGGAAAACAGGCAAAGACAAAGGTGGTATAGGTTTTTGTGTGAAATCTGACTTACCGGTTTTAGATGACAATTTATTAAATAGTAAAATGGACAAATATGAACGACTTTGGTTTTTGACCAGATTAAATGGTCTGAAAACTGCAGTCGGGATTGCATACTTCCCGAATGTCAATGTTGGTAAAAATGAAACTGACGAACTTATGTATCAATTACTAGTAGAAACATCTGAGTTAAACTCGTTGGGTTATGAAATTATACTTCAAGTAAATGCGAATTTACTGGAAAGAATATTATTTGTCAATCCTCTCCGAGTAAGTCATATAACGGCTATCGCCTACTGCAATTTTTAGAGGCTAGCCAGCTTTGCTTGGCAAACGTTCTGAACTGTTGACAAGAATCTTAAATAACCAAAGATCTGCAATAGATATTACATTCTGTTGTCAGATACTTTGGCTCGTGCAGTTGAAAAAGTGCGGATCGATGACGACTTTAACTCTTTTGACTTACACAGTGATCATGTAATTATACGACTTACTCTCGGCTTATCAAATAAGTACGATATAAGTAAAGAAAGAGTGGCTTATCATGATCGCTGGTCAATCAATGAAAAAACCGATTGGGCATCTTTTCAAAACGTGCTAAATGAGGCCTTATCTCCCTTTACTTTAAAATGTAAAAGTTCAGCAGATATTAATAGCTTATGGGAAGAATGGAAACTGATTGTGAATAAAACAGCTACGCAAACAATTGGTAAGGTTAAAACTGTTAAAGGCTACCGCGATTTTTAGGATAAGGAACTCGATCTACTGCTGAAACGTCGTCGTGAAGCAAACCGGCTAAAACGGATCCATGAAAAATCAAATCAACATGATAACGAAGTTGGAAAGCACTTGTCAAATATTTATCAGAATCGTAAAAAGGCCCTGCATGATGCGATTAAACGTAAAGAATGTCAGACAAAAATGGAAGCATTTTCCAGAAAATGTATTTCGTCTAAAAATAATTCGAAGGGGTTTTGGGAGTTTTTAAAAGATAAAAACGTCAGAAACAGTCCTACCGAAATCATGGATGTTGCTGATTCAAGCACAATCTTAACAGAAACTAATAATATAAAAGAGGCTTTACGTAGCCATTTTAGTTCAATCGGTACTAACGAAAGCCGTCTAAGTGCATTAGATAATGAAGTAAATACTCTTTTAGGTAAAATTGAAAATAACGGTATTCAGTCGGAAACGCCTTTGTGTGTGAAGATTACTCGTGACAAGATTTTGTCTGTTCTAAAAAAATTGAAACTGGGCAAAGCTAGTGAAATAGATGATATTCCTAATGAATTTTTAAAATATGGTGGGGAAAGTCTCTTGATTTCATTACAAGAGCTTTTTATTAAGATATCTGATTTGGAAATAATTCCTGGTGAATGGCATAGAGGTATAATCAAACCACTCCACAAGGGGGGTTCGGCTATTAATTTGGATAATTACAGAGGTATAACTTTAACTTCAAATGTCTACAAGATATTCTATAAAGTTATTGAATATACTGTAATGAACTATCTTGAAGAGAAAAATATCCTCGGTGATGTCCAAGGTGCATTCAGAAAAGATAGAAGGACAGAAGACCACCTCTTCACTCTACAGGGTCTTTGTAGTCTAAGGAAGAGCAAGAGGTCAAAGACTTATCTTGCCTTCCTTGATCTCTCAAAGGCCTTTGATAGACTTTGGAGAGATGGTCTTTTCTACTTACTTTGGCAAAAGGGAATTCAAGGGAAATGCTGGAAGTTACTACGCTCATTGTATAAAAACGTGAGTAATAAAGTTATTTTTGGAGATTACCAAACAGATTGGTTCGATCAGGAATTTGGACTTAAGCAGGGGTGTGTTTTGTCTCCTACATTATTTTTAATTCTAATGACGGACCTCGTCGAAATGTTGCAATCTAGCAATCTAGGTATTGAATTTGCTTCTGAAATTATAAATTGTCTTCTGTTTGCTGATGACATTGTTCTTATTGGGAAAACAGAAGAGGAGCTTCAAAAATTATTAGATATCACTTATGAATTTGTGAAAAAATGGAACTTAAAAGTAAACTCGAAAAAATCTAAAGTTTTAGTGGTAGGGAAGCGAATCGACAAGAATAAGCGATGGGTTTTAGGTAATGATACTGTGGAAGAAGCAAATGAATACAAATATTTAGGAGTGTACTTCTCGAGATCACTGAACTTTTCGTATCACATAAACAATTATCTAAAGGATAATTTTACAAATAAATTGAATCAGGCAGCACGAATTCTTGGCGAGCATGGCCACTTCAACAGAATAAATTTTGGAAATACATTATGGACATCGGTCATAAGACCTACTATATCCTATGGTTGTTCAGTTTGGTTCCCAACTTCTAACGCTAGTATACAGTCGCTAGAAAGTTGGCAATACCAATGTGGTAAAGTTATTATGAATACGAAAATGATTTTTCCACGTTGCACCTTGCTGTCAGAATTCGGATGGGAATCAATTAATAACTTTATGGATCGTCTTCGTGTGTCGTATTTTGCGCGATTTGACAATTTATCTAACGACCGGCTTTGTAAAATTGTGTTCAACGAAATGAAATCAAGTAAATGCATTGATTGGAAGTATTTTGATTATATGAACAATATTTTCCAATGTTCCGGACTTGACCATTACATAAACGGAAACGTGAATGTTAGGACATTTAACCATTTCTTTGGATTATATAACTCCACCAAACTATTTTCTGATATTGCCGGAAAAAGTAGTCTTAACACGTACCAGTCGTTTCCATTGTTTAAATATAAACAGCCGTATTTAAATAATATTAATGATTTTACGACGTCGAGATTAAAATATTAGCAAGAGTAAATTGTGTACCCCTTAATTCAAATCTTTCCAGAATGCATTTGAGTGGGGATGATATTTGTCCCATGTGTTGTGACAATAACCCCGAAACGACTGCCCACTTTCTAATCGAATGTCCTGCCTACGCAGATATTCGCTCATAGTTATTTTACGATATTCAAAGAACCGTTGATGATGCGTCACTTCTTATCTATTTTTCGGAGTTACCTACTCTTACTAAACTTCATCTTTTAATTGGTGATGTAGGTTTTTTAATTAATGAATGTTTTGGTATTGAGATGGACAAAATGTGTAAAATATTTTTATATAAATGCATTACAAGACGCACTGAATTTTTATGTACTAATATATAACAGATGTAGAATATTTTTATTGTCTTATTATAATGCTTTGATTTTACATTTTAAGACCAGTTTAAGACATGATTTTACTGTGTAGCTTGACAGTGTTTTATCGTGAGAACAGTGTTTTATTGAATAACATGGACTTTAATTATGAAATGTGAATTTTATTCTTATCTGTAAATATTGCTTGTTATAACATGTAGACGCAGGCATTGGTACCCCGCCAGTGCTTGCCCCAGTTGTAAAGGGGTAGTTTTCTAAATAAATATATATATATATAATTATGTCAGTTAAAATGACATGAAATACATATTTTTTGCAAAGTAGAAGGCCAAATCAAGGTGACTAGTTTTGTTTTGTTTTGTTTTGTTTTGTTTGTTTTTTCTTTCTTTTTCAAATATAACATCTTAGGGGGGATATTTTGTATCAAATAAACAAAATATAACATTGAAACAAAGCTGACAATATAGAAGGTTTTACTATGTATACAAAGGATAAACATATATTTAAGTATTTTCCTATTCTGAATTTCGAAATAATTGTAAAATCTCCAATGATTCCCATACTTCTGTAATAATATATAAGGAAGTTAATCAAAATAATATTTCCTGAATGGGGTCTAAAGATATCGTCACTTGACCTATGAGAATAGCAATAAAAACGTTTCCAGCCAAACATGACATCTGCTTATCGTTACGTTCAAATGTTTGTTTGAAACGTCATATATTTATGTAGAAAATGCAATTCCTGGGTACAATTTATGTACACGGAAGTTTCAAAAAGAACAAGACTTATTAGCAGTATTTTCATTAAATTTGTGCTATGATAGAAAACATCAATTGCTGATGTGATTTTACAAATACTGCTTTTTACTGCCATGTGATAATTTTGAAACAAACATTCCAGTGTATGTTTTAATTCATGTTTAATAAATAAAGGTATGGTGGATAAAATATACCGGTTTTACTTCTCTTTCTTTGCTTAACACCCGGATGTCTTGATAATCAAAATCATAGTGGTCATCTTCAGCAATGGGAGCTAACTCTGTGTAATTTCTAATATGTCGGGTCTTTATTCCAGCTCCTAACAAATGTGCGTGTTGCAGAAGGGCAAAAACTTTTATTCCTGTTTCAGGTATTCCCTAAAAAAGCAGAATAAAAAAACATTGGCTGACAATAACGTGCTTGAATCATTCAACAAATCAAGTTAATAACAAAGCAATATAAATTGTCAAAATGGATTATATATAATCATAACGATTAAACTTTAATTTGAATACTAAAGAACTTACCTCGGAAAGTTTTAATAACTGAGGAAATACACAGGTAACAAAAAGGATATTAAAGATAAGACAATAATTTTATCATTGCAGCCGATCAACGAAACATATAATAATATTGCTATGAATCTTTGAAGTTCAGAGTCGGAAGCACTATTCCCGACAAATCTGAGAACATTAGCTCCAAACTATATTCATACACCCTAGGAATCGGCGCTTTGGTCATATTTCTATTTCCATTGGTAGTCATAAAAATCTGTACCAATTAAAACGAATAAGTAACAACTCAATATTTTTCCGGTTATAATCATTGTTTCCTTTTTGTTTCATCTTATAAGGTGTTCCGCCATCTTTGTGTAATACTTGTTCATTTAGGTTTCATTCATTAAAAAATTTAACAAAATAATTATTTAAAATGTAAAGAAAGTTCCAAAGTATTTAGAATTATTCTTCCTCATCAATTTTACAATTTTTTTAGTACAAAAAGGTGAACTAAGATACACAAGCTTTAAATCTGTTGCTGGATTTTCAAAACACAGAAATTATGCAAGGGAGATAATTTGATAAAAAAACAAATTGAACATGGATATCAATATTGGCAATTTATCTTTCTTATTTAAAGTTGCCCCTAATTTTATTTTTTATATGTAAACTATTTTTCATATATAATGATTTCAAAAACCCGTGCAAAGTATGAACAAAATCATAAATAATTTTTACAGCTATTCCCTCACATAGCCAATTTTCCTATCATTTCTATGTAAAATCCTGAAATTTTTAATTTCATTTTTTGTCCGTTTAAATGTACGGTGACCACAAATTATATTTTATATTTGAATAATAATACAATTAAGTTTCTACACAGAAAATTTCACAAAATTCTTAATAGGAAAATAATACCGCGCAGACACCTTAAATGAGACTTATGTATTTTGTTTTTTGTCGTTGAGATATTAAATATTACCAAAAATAGTTATGTATTGAGTTTGTATTACAACGAGGGCACAGTAATAAAATATGAATATACCGAAGAAAACTAACCTGTTCTGTGCAAGTAGATGGACAGAATCCTGTAGAAAGGAAAGCCTTTTGGTATGGAGGAATGAAGTGGTTTTTATTTACACGAACACCAATGGTGTATCCTCCTGCATCATACTGCCTAACATGTGGAGTTAGAATCATTCGTATGCCAGAGCTATCTACAATGCCTGTAAAACAAAGTTCAGAGGATTGTTAAGTATTGAAATATTTATTTTTTCCAAATTCATATAAAACGTAAAACAGTGTTTTTTATTCTAAATAGTTATCCTCCATAGTCAAACGCCGAGTCGTCAATGATCATACGAGTCTTATAGGATACAGTTAAAATGTCCAACAAGTCTCAAATGACCAATATTATATGTTATTCGGGAATCTTCACAGGGGATACGGGTTCATATTTCCTGTCTGTGTTTTATATCCCCTGAGCCGTCAGGCGAAGGGGATATACAGGGGGTCCAATCGAATTGGTAAGTGCAGCGTGTATTTTGGTAAGTGCTGCCAAAGATGGCTGACTTGCCCCGCTTCGGCAAGCAAAGGTCAGAAGTTGAGAGTGTCTTATCGTTGTATATTTACACGGTGTATTCTGTAAATATTGCGTTTCGGCTCTCCTTCCATTTGAAAACCGATACGTGTATTTACTTTAGTACAAATAACGTTTTCAAGAAAACTATTGAAGGAAAACCGACGTGGGGTAGGTCAAAATTTTGAACACGCCAATTTCAACTTTGGATTTCTATACATCTAACCCATAAAATGTTACGTTTGTGGTATATAATTGTTGCTTGATGGTTAGAAAACATGTCAAAGATTCATTTTTCATAAGGTTGTTTGTCGTTTAGTTTATTTTCGACATTACTTTAAATTTTGGTAAGTGCAGTGCGGTGTACGCCAAATTGGTAAGTGCAATATATTCCAATTCTATGGAAATATTATAACAAAAGATATCTGCATCTTTTATCATATTTTTCCTAAGAAAAAAGTTTTTTGCCNCCCGAATAACTTTTATATTCTGCTAGAAGTGCTGTAATTTTTCTATTTAAAGCGTTTACAAATTGTGATTTAGCTGCCACGGGGATACGGTCTCATATCCCCTGTCAAGGTAACCAATCAAATTGCAGAATTTACCTGGATATTTCACTTCAGCAGAATATACTGCTTTATCAATTCAACAGCCATTTTATCTTTATGTAAAGAATATTTTAACAGAAACAAATGAAAAAGATTTGATGCAGAATTATTTCTGCATAAAAAATGTCATAATGCCCAGAATTAATATAATTAGGGAAGTAGCAGCCCCTCTAATACTCTAAACTGATTGTTTGTTTGATGTTACTGTATATGGATTTGATATGCAGCGCGATGTCATGTATTACTCACTCCATACCTTAATTTTGAAGAATTCAAATCTTACGAAGTTCACACAGGTTAATATAAACCTACCTGATTTTAAAGTGGGGTTGTTGTAATGCATTTCAAGTTTGAGGTATTTTGGGCTTCCATTGGAACCAAAGCTATATCCAACGTGGTCGGGGAAGTTGTAGGCCTGCAAAAAGATAACATTTCAATCAAAACTCATTCTGGGATAATTTGCAATGACAAACAAATAATAACAGTAAACATCTACAATAGCCGAAAACTACAATCACATTCCACAATTCACAAGCGAACTGCACCAAAAACAACGCATATGAAGACAAGAGACGTCAATAAAGATAGGAACTCGGGATAGCCGGAGTTGGTACCGACACTAGCAAAAGCCAAGGGTAGAGTTAAACCGGTTTATGGGTACCCAAACCTGTAAGTCTGGAAAAATTATTTATAGTTGTTAATTAACCTGATTACAAAACTGTATAAGAAATTTGAAACAATCTAATATGTGAATTTTATGAAACGTTCGATGGATATTTTGTTTTTTGAAAAATACAATTCTAAAAATATAACAATGAAAACGAGATTTTCAATAGCAAGCAATAGTAAATTTTACCCGATCTGTCAATCTCATTTGCAGTCTCAAAACCTACCCATCAATCATTTTTCGTTGAAATCTGTTAAATCTTTTACTTACATGTATTTGGTGGTCAACGTAGGAATGGCACAGCCATTTTGGAATTTTAGATTTTCATTTTCACATAAATTCCTTCATATAAGTGAACAAATTCTGAAACGCTGTTCCAGAGATATTGAATCCTCAATTTTAAAGCGTTAAGTGGCAGCCATCTTGGAAATGGCCGCCATATTAAAGTATGAAACGCGCAGTATATAGCTTCAAATAGTGGTCTAACTGTGTGCAAAGTTTGAAATGGTATCGCTAAGCCATTTCAAAATGATTGTTCGGACAAAAATTATTGGAAAAGGAACAATAAGATGAAAATAATCAGTAGATTATCAACATGTCTCACAACTTCTTCTTAGGTGACATCATGTCTCCTTTTTAAAGATTAATAGGCACTGTGAATCTTGTTAAATTTTGTAATATCAGGGTACATAAATCTTACTAGATTCTTCTGTATGAGTTAAAACAAAATTTTAACATTCAAATCTTGAAACGTCACCTATTGGCGGGAAACGTTTTTAATTGCAATTTTATGAATGTAGAGCCAATACTGATAAATCAACTGAAATACTAACCGTGCCACCAACAGCCCATGCTATAACAGCTTCACTACAAGTCAGAAACCTTTTCGGTGTTTTATCTGTATAACATTCAAAAGATTCTCCAACATCCTCTTCTCTTACATCTGGACATGTAGTTACAACTATATGGTGAACGTAGTCAACGTTTTGCATTTGAATGATTGGTTCATACTAAAGAAAAAATGACGGAGTTTATCTTTTAATTGATATATTAATGAATATTAAAGAAGAAAGAGAAAAGGTTGTACAATTTAAAAATTAGATATATAAAGAGAAACTTCTCTAACGTCATAGGACTTTAATCAAGAAACACATTAGTGCAAGTAATGTTCTTAGAAGCTGTTGAAATACATATAAAAAACATATTTTAATATAGAACTTTGCCACACTTACTGACACATTGGCGCCAAAAATTGCAAAAAAGAAAAAAAAAGAAAAAAAAAACACTTCATAATTAACGAAGCATAAGAAAAATAATATATATTTAGTCATAGATTGACAAAAGAATTCAAACATTATGATGTAGCAAATGAAAACTGCAATAACTTTTTTTGTGGGGAGCCCCTTTAATTTTCGAACAAACATATAAACCTTAAAAAATATTCGGCTTAACCAATCGACTTACCCAGTCTGATATTATTTGGTTTTTAAGGATGTTTGAGTTGTTAAATTAAATTTTAGTTTGCCTATACTCCCTTTGAATATATTGAGCTTCCGTAGAAAAAAAATTCTATGAACACTGATGTGAAGGCTTACACACAGACCTCAGATACCTACCCTTATCATGTGATGTTTTTTCGGCAGTGGTGGTATCTTGTGGATTGTACACTGATAACGAGTATCAACAGCTGGTACATGGAACTGACAAAGAGAAAATAATTTTTATTACCCAAAAGTGGTTAATTATACATTAGTTGTTAAATAGAAGTCACTGTCATAATATCTTGACTGCAAGTGATATTTCTAGTACCTAACATGACAATGCCTGAGCCGCAGGCGAGGGATGCCAGGATAACAAAATGCCAGATATATAAGCAATTACTATTTTTAATTGAATGATACCCTGAATGAGTAGTGTTGAACACTGCCTGTGGTCATAAAGTTTGAAATTATTCGGTTGTATCTTATTTAAATATCAAACATGCTTGCCTTCAACATAGGATAAACAAGCATTTAGAATTTTATAAAACATGCACTAAACACAAACTACATAGTTTTTGTACAAAGAATTCTGTGCATGCCCTAATGCACAACAGTATCACCTGTTTTCAGTTATGGTAATCCTTCATAACACATGACGCACATGACAAAAAATTCTCATAAACATCAGAAATTGAAAATACACAAAACAATATATTACCGTTGTTTTTTTTTTTTTTTTTTTTTTTTTTTTTTTTCTTCTTCTTTTACTCGCAACAGTTAAAATTCAAATAAAATGGCAAAATATTTAAGAATAATAAGTCATTTGTCGGTTCTGTTATTGTAAATCTGAATTACAAAAATGTAAAGTAACGTTTTCAAACTCTACTGCATTGTTAGAAAATGTATTCAAAATTTTTATGATTCACTCGTATATTATGAAAAAAAGGTTAATATGTTTCCAGTCCTTATTTGTTTGAATTACGATATTAGAACTTACATGTAAGATAAATTCAATACGGGACTTCCGAGATAGGAACTCTCGTATAAATGAAGGCTGAAATGATAGCCCCGGATACCAGTAAGAAGGAATACTTGATTTCTAAACCTATGGAACTAAATATATACCACATAAAAACAAACTAGTTATAAAATTGAAACTCATTTATAATTTTTTCTAAATGAGAATTCTTTCACTGGATTTTGATTGACGAGGAAACAATTAACTTGAAGCGCCACAATCGATTAAATATAAATCACCCTTAGGTCAACAGTATTAATTTTAAATTAGTGATTCCCTATCAATGTAATGCTGTATTGATTTTTTTTTTGTATAAGAATAGAACTTTTTATGAAATGAAAATGATTCAAAAATCCCGTATTATAATAGCTTCAATCTTCGTTATAACTTAGGTTAAATTATGATTCATTAAAGCTTTATTTTATAATAATAACTTACATTAGATGAAATAAGATCTATCTTGATATGGTCATCCGGGATCTTTATATCTGATTTTACAGATGACAGAAACATCAGACTTTTCGCCCCACGTCTCTTCACGCCATGCCACTGCATACTATCAATAGTATCGGGGTCCTCGGGGTGGTAGGAATATATTACTTTAATTGTGTCATCCTGTAACAAGCAAACAAAAAATCTGCAAATGACACATTACAATAAAATGTAATCCATTAACAATCAGGTGTTTATGGGTACATGTGCTTGATATTGTATTCTTTCTGCTATTCATGTTGTCTTCGAAAATCGTACAGGAATTTGCAGCCTAACAAGATCCAATAAAATGCTAAGTCTTTTGAATAAGAAGATCCATGTTAAATGCACTTTTCTAAAGTCGTCTCTTCAAACACTGATTTTTATTGTTATTTACGACTACAATTTGTATTTATAGATATAAACTACAGTATATAGTTACACTAGGCATCATGGTCCATACGATTTTAACTATCATACAGCTCCTTCTTTAGCCATTACAAAAATAAGTTTTCGATTCGCTTTCTAATTTAAAAGAAGATGCACTTGTATCGCTCGCAATGAAGTTTAATTGTTACTATTGAATGCTGAATGCATTCTTGCTTTATACGCACTTATGAAATGTAATGATTTAATTGCAATGCAGCTGGGACCAATCAAGTAAACATTGAAAGAAAATAACGTTTTTATTACTGCTTTATATCTTAAAATTGCATTTGGGGTCATAAAGTATAACAATTGATTTCGGATTAGAAGCAACATTCACATAATACTGTAATCCGTTCAAAAAACAGCGATGTTAATATACATTTACAGTTTATTGAACATTAAATAATTTGCAAGATTATATATTTATACTTACCCCTATAATAGTGTCTTTGTCATCACAGGTATCTAGTTTACGTGTAAATTTCAGAACAGTTCCAAAGTCATTTTCCATTCCTGACAGAAGGTGCCAGTCCTGACTGGTATCCAATGGAGGAGCATAGTGTCCGACGGTGTGATAATCCTGTATAAAAGGTGTTATACAATTTCAATTATGATCCAGATCTACTTTTAATAAACTTTATATCTAAATCTACATAAACTGAACTTGTAGTTATTTTTAATGAATGCTGCCATGAAAAAGGATTCAATGCAGAAAAAAATATATAAAAAACATTAAACGAATGCTTTTTGTCGAGCTTGGTCATAAAAATGTAAATGAAAGAAATATAATGGATAAACGATTGTTCAAGTGATTTTACATATGGCAAAATTTAAAATTGCCAACATTCTTACCTGAAAATGGACAGTTCCATCTGGTTTTACCCAACCTACAACAACATCGGACGGAAACATTTTACCATTTGGAGACAACCCAAATCCGACATATCCTCTTGTTCTGACATGGGTTTCAAATGTAATATTAGTACCAGTCACGTTCCAGAACAACCAGTAATTACCATCGGGGTCCAACTGAAATTCGTGTTCATATCGACCAGACGGAATTGGTTTTGTGTTAGATGGTACAAGTGGTCTAGATGTAGAATGCTGCAGATTCCTCGATCTGTCGAGTGATTTTATTCTTTCGATTAGTTGCGCCTGTGTCAGGCATAACACAGTCAGTAGTATTAAACATATAGTGTGCGTGTGTTGGCGCATTGCTTGATTTCTGGTTTAAGCTCATGCTAGAGGCTCTATATATTGGGACCTAAATGTGGATTTCACAATGCAAATAGCATCATTGCCATGTGAAGTTATTATTATACTATACTTAGATATGACGTACGCGTATGATTACTTCAATTGCCTATCAATGTATCTTGTGATAAAAGACAACAAAAGATAAAGGGAATCTCTAGGTCAAACAGTCCAAGCTAAAAAGATATAGATACCTGTTTTGTTTGTTATTGATAGAATTAAGAAATGCCCCCTAAGATGACGCATTATCACTAATCAAAGATATAAGCAAAAATTGAAAATGATGTCACTGTACTGAGTTTAAGGACAAATCGAACATTGCAACACAAATGTTCCTTTGTTTTTACAATGTTGTTAAGCTGTTTATTCAGTGGATTTGTTGTTCATGCTGCAGAAAATACTGATTTGTGCTTCCACAGAAAAAGGTGAAAAAAAAAACGCAGAATTACAACGAAAAAAAAATGAGGGCGGCGAAATATCATTGAATACACGTTGAATACACATTAATACTGTGAAAAAGTCTTTTTTTAAATATTCTATAGGTCGAAAATAATGAACACTTGCTAGTATCTTAATGATTAGCAGATAAAATGGGATGTTAACCCCTGCAGATTAACGTCCTTAAGGTAGATTTGGAACTAAAGGCAGCTTAGCATTTTTTTAGCAAAAGCACTATTTATTTTTAGCTAAGACTTTTTTTAAGTACTTTCTATTTATTTTTGTAAATTCTGTTTCCTATTTGGTCAAAAGTTGTGTAAAAATATTACAATGAATCCTGTCTAAAACGAACCCTGACTAAACCGATAACCTGTCTAAACAAAACACAATGTGAAGACCTTTTCTATCAATTTCTTTATATTTTCAATCTTACCCTTAAATTGAAGATTTATCAATTTATCAATAATGGCTTCCTTGATAGAGTTCAGTTGCTTACAAATCGTCTAAGTAAGCAAGGGTACGTTATCAAAAACCTTTAAGTTATCACTACAGAAGTTTTACGGTCGACATCCCGATCTTGTGGATGGTGACAGATTTAAAGTTTGTTTTCCTCTACCCGATTTGACTATAATACCAAAGTTGGCATGTTCAACACTGCGGATGTATAATAAGAAGCAGGAGATGCTTATTCTACCGGTGCACCTCATCTCACACATGGTTTATTTATTGGGTCCGTGATGTTCATTTTTGTATATGTAGAAAAAAGAATAGAAACGGGGAATGTGTCAAAGAGACAACGATCCAAAGGGGAGTAATAACAACTCAAAGCCACCATAAGATCTTCAATGAACGGTGAGAAAACCCAACACCCAACGGCAAGTCGGAGTCGGCCCCTGAATAAAGAGTTATCAAGTTCAACAAAATAAACATCATCCTAGACTCCTATAGACATAAAGGAAACTTAACTAGAAAAAGGACAAGACACACAAAGGCTTAATAAATTTCCTGACTTAGGACAGGCGCAAACCTTCCCCCTATAGCCAATGTGATAAATAAAAAAAACAATCGTTACAACAGTAAAATTCAGTTGGCAACAGGACTGAGTCAATTGTGAAAAATGAAACTGAAAGAACTAAATATACCGACATAAACATGAAATCAGAAGAGACTACTAGCAGTTAACTGACATGCCAGCTCCAGACCCATTACCAACTGACAAAGTAAGTTATGTACCCTCAGTATACAGCTTCCACCAAGATCCCTTCCTGTGAGGAGTGTAGCATCATGATTTCATGCATATACCGGAATACAGACTTTCGGAATGCCAATGGGCACAAACCTTGCACATCTTTTAGCCGATCTGCGTCTCCATTCAAATTAGGCTGAATTCATCGCATCGAAGGGCTACTTCAAAATAAGATTTTAAAAATGGCCCAGTCCTTTAAGTTCGGTTATATAGATGATATTTTATCATAAAAGAATCCTCACATTGGTGATTGTCTTCATCTTATCTATCCAAAAGAGCACAGATTTTATACAGATTTTAGAAATTTAGAATTTGTTTAGTTAAGATGCAAAGACCCTATCAAAAAATCAATGTTAATACCAAAGAAGACCATACGTAATGACTTGACGACAATACCGTAATTATAACCCTTATGAATTAGACGATTTAAAGGTTTTATAAGTTTGTTAGGCGAGTTTAAGTATTTTTCACTCTTATGTATAACATTACCGTAAAATAATGGATGTGAAATACCAGCCTTGATTAGATGTTTACAGGTTGCAATGTATTTATGAACTAAGTCTTTATATCGATGATAAAATTTAGTAAAGGTTTTAACTAGTTTATGATAACGAAAACCCTGATGTAATAGTTTTTCAGTTATGAAAAGATTCCGTTCATTAAAATTGCAAACGTTATTACATACTCGAACAAATCGAACAAGTTGAGATATGTAAACACCATATGATGGCGCTAATGGAATATCGCCATCCAGAAATGGATAATTAAATATGGGAAATGAAAAATGGTCCCTTTTATCATAAATTTTAGTATCTAATTTACCATTCGTTTTATCAAAATTGATGTCTAAGAACGGACAATAATGATTATTAGAATTGGCTTTATTCAAAGTAAGTTCTGAAGGGTAGATGTCCTTATAATACGTATTGAAGTCGTCATTCAAATATCGGAAAGTGTTTCAATTAAATGCTGTTTAGATGGGTCTTTGCTGATGTTGGTCATAAACTGAGATTCGTAGCAGTACAAAATGAGGTCCGCTATAAGTGGTGCACAATTGGTACCCATAGGAAGTCCTATGACCTGGCGATAAATACTGTTACCGAAACGAATGAATATATTGTCAAGTAAAAATGTATGTGCTGAAATCATATCAAAACAAGTCCAATTAGTTGAGTTCTTTTGTTTTGTATTACTAAAATGTGTTTTAAAGGAATTAGAACATATATATTAACTATCGTATGTGTCTGTATTCATTTTTCTTTTCTGTGCCATGATCATATTATCTGTTTCATTGTTTTTCCGATGTTGCCATTGCCCTTTATTGTTCGATTTAGACTGACCGTTTAGTACTCACTTACTCTGATTGGATGTGGACCTGCCAGAATTTATCATCGAAGGGGGACAACAAAGAACCATTGTAACCAAGTTTGGTTCGAAATTACCAGGTAGTTTTAATTAAGAAAATCTTTGAATATGTTTTCCTGAAAGGTCCAATGATAAACTAAGTACCTGCTGTGGGCAGTCTTGAATGAGGTGCAGTTTTAAAGCAAAAATGTTCCACCGTGACGGTAGAATGCAGTGTTTCCAGACACATTTTTCAAGAGGACCAACCAAGGGTTATTGTAACCAGGTATGGTTCTAATTGCCCAGGTACTTTCAGGGTCAAATGTTAATCTAAGTTTCCCGCTAGCAACCATCTTGGATGATTGGACTTTCAGGACACATTTTCGAAGAAAACTATTCTGATGAATTCAACAATAAACGGATATGAAAAAAGTAACTTTATACATAGTCTATACAAATACGTGGTATAATCAATCAACGGATCATATATATATTTCTTCGTCTTCTAGTCATCATGAGGCCTTAAATGATAAAATTTACACAAACCTCATGATACAATGTAGTATGTTCAAGAAAACACTGGTTTGAGCAGAAGTCGTTGATAGATGTCTAGCAGTGCTACATTCATAATTTTATTTATTCCTGGATGCGGTATCATCAACAAACATAAAATCAACTGGCAAAGTGTTCTTAAAATCGTTGTCAGCCGTTCAATTTTCACTTTTATGAATTTCAAAGCAAGATTCATTGCAAAAAATAAGAAACATAACAAAAATAAGTTATTTACATTCGTTTAATGGGTATTTTTAAATTTTTTGACGACCTGAAATATGAATACTGACATTTGTGTCAAAATTATAGTCCAATGAAAATAGCTTGTTAAAACAACCAAAGAGAGTCATTTTTTAAAAAACCATTTTATCAAAAATTTTGTAAACAAACAATTTGAAAGTTACATAAATAACTCAAAGGATATACACAGAAGTAATTGTCAGCAATTTGAAACTAGAAATAATGTGATCATAGCTCAACTAAATGATACCCCGCCCCTAATTGGAAAGCAACGTCAACGTTTTGATATATTTAACCCGAAAAAATTGTAAAATCAAAATCTAAAGCAGGAGGTGCAAAAAGGAATAATGTGTAAAAGGTACTCTAAGAGTTTTATTAAATCCATCCATTAGTTTATGAGGGGTTGCGGATAGTACATGTATACCACTACCCCTTCAGATAAGGCATGGTAAAGTTTACGTTTGGCAATGGGACACCTAAAAAATTGATCAATGGAAGTCTGAGAAAGAAAGTGCACTATGCCATCATGTGATGAAGTTGCTCTGAAAGTTTCATCAAATTCTCATCATTTGTTTAGGCGGGGTTGCGAAATGCGTACTGTACCCCTTATGACAAAGAATGGCAAAGTCTACGTATGGTTGTGTGAAACCCTCAAAATTGGTCAAATCAAAATCTAAAATATAAAATTAACTATTGCATCATGCAATTAAGGTTCTCCGAAAGTTTAATTAAATTCCATTTATTGGTGTAAGAGGGATCGCAGAAAGCATACCAGTACCCCCCTCCTCAAAACATAGAATTAATAAGTGAATGCTTGGCAATGGGAAACCCGAAAATGGTCAGATCAAAATCTGATCAAAATTTACAGCATGGCATCATGTGATAAAGACTCTTTGAAATTTGATGAAATTCCAATGACTGGTTTGGGAGTTGCAGACGACATACCAGTATCCCCTGTTGACAAATACATTGCATAAACCATGTATGGTTATTTAAAAACTAGAAAGTGTTCAGATCAAGATCTGAAAGAGGAGGCATCATGTGACTAAGATTCTCTGAAAGTTTAATCAAACTCTACTCATTGGTTTAGGAGGAGTTGTAGATGGCATTCACCAGTATATATGCTATGTTTCTATGTACCTTTCCAATGCAAATGAAAGATACACTGCATGAAAAATTTAACGGAGGGGAACTGCTTCAATGGTTATTTGATTAAGTTTCCAAGTTTAAATGGTGAAAGAGTTCCTGAAAAGAGATTATTCGGAGTTTTCTGTCAATATGCACATCTATGCGTTCGTTCCTAAATAGCTATACAGTTTCGTGAAATTCTGTTGTTTTGAAAGCGGGAACATGACTGTCGAACTTGTTAAAGCCTCATATTTTGTCTGGAGTGGCGTTCAAAGCAAAGCAATAACGACTGATCTGAAGTGGTTTCGATAAGGTAGCACAACAGTCTTCTGAAGAAAATTTCAGGTCCCTGACTTTGAAAACCTGTAACTTTATTATCAACAAAGATACAATGACAAACCAGGTATCAAATTAAAGGAAAATTATCAAATTTGCTCTTAATGCTCATTTCAAGAGTATCCCTTTTAAGTATCAATGTCTTATTTACCATATTTGGCAAAAATTTGAGTTTCTGAGGTAATATTTTTGAAATGAAAATAACTTTTACATCTTTACAGATAGCTGAATTCTGTTTTCTTTATCTGAAAGATCCATTACAACAAAACAGTGTCTCAGATTTTTGATACAAGGTCTGGTCTAAAATTAAATAAATTTTAAATTTTGAAAAAAACAAAATTTCTTAGAGTTAAAATTTAAATTTCATTTACTTTTAAACCATATCCTATATCAAAAATCTGAGACACGGTTTTGTTGTTTTTTAATGGATCTTGCAGATAAAGCAAACAGAATTCAGGTATCTGTAAAGATGCAAAAGTTATTTTCGTTTTAAAAATATTACTTCAAAAACTTTAATTTGAGACCTGGTTTGTCATTGTATCTTTATTAATAAGAAAGTTACAGGTTTTCAAAGTCAGGGACCGAAAATTATCTTCAGAAGACTTTTGTGCTACCTTAAATGTTGAAAATGAAATCTATCCCTCTGGATATGATAGGGACAACTTGTCCCGAACATTTTAAAATAATATAACATATGCACTAACTTAGCACGATAGGATGTTTTAGTTAAGTACAAACAATAAAAATACTGCTTATTCATGCGTGTAAACGAAATATAGAATTTGCAGTACTCTGAGATTCCCAAATTTCCCCCTTTTCGATAAACGAGCAAAATCTTTACGAAAATTAGGAAGATAATTTTCAAAATGATGCCAGACATATTTTAACATTTCGATTCTCAAAAAGCATCATTTAGTTTCAATGAAATATGATGCATTAAAAAGCAGAGCTTCATCAAAGAAGTACTTCAAAATTACTGAAAATTAAATTACCCGTCTTTTAGCCCCAATTAAACATAATTGCATCTCCTATTTTAATGACAAACGCGATGACTTCACTTTTCCAATAGTCAACTTCCCCTTTCTTTGTAGCAACATTCCAAAAGCATCAGCATATGGAGTTTACATCTCCAAACTCATTCGCTACTCAAGGGCCTGTGGTCGATACAGTGACTACCTTGATAGAGCTCGGTTGCTTACATATAGGCTACTTAAGCAAGGGTATGTTGCCCATAACTTGAGGTCATCACTAGAGAAGTTTTACGGTCGACATCACGATCTTGTGGACCGCTATGAGATATCTGTTTCCCAGCTGACAACAGATCTTTCTCTTTGCCACTAAGGTTTGATTTTCCTCTACTGGATTTGACTTTACTACCGGAGTTGACATGTTCAACACGGCGAGTGTCTTATAAGAAGCAGGAGATGCTTACTCTACCGGTGCACCTGATCTCACCCATGGTTTTTATTGGGTCCGTGTTGTTCATTTTTGTATATGTGCGTGTCTTCATTTTCTTTTCTGTGCCGTGCTCATGTTATGTCTTCGTTTCTTCGTTTTCCGACGTTGCCATTGTCCTTGGATTGTTCTTTTTAGACTGACGGTTCGGTTCTCACTTACTTTAGATCTTGATCTGAACAATTTATAGGGTATGTTGTCTGCAACTCCTCCCAAACCAGATATTGGAATTTGATGAAATTTTCAAAGAGTCTTAATCACATGATGCCACACAGCAAATTTTGATCAGAATTGATTTGACCATTTTTTCGGGATTTCCCATAGCCAAGCATGCACTTAACCACTCCTAAAGTCATGGATGGATTTAATAAAACTCTTAGAGAACATTTTACTCATGATACCTTCGTGCACCTCTGGCTTTAAATTTTGATTTTACCGTTTTTGGGGCTTAAAATATCAAAACATCACTTTTATATTATTTGTTTACAAATTTTTTGATAAAATGGTTTTAAAAAATGAATCTCATTGTTTGTTTCAATAAGTTATTTTCATTGAGTGATATATTTGTCACAAATGTCGGTATTCATATTTCAGATCGTCATAATATTTATTAAATGAATTTGAATTACTTATTTTTTGTTATATTGCTTATTTTAGGCAATGAATTTTGCTTTGAAATTCCTAAAAGTGAAAATTTTCCTCATTTGAGAAAAGGGACGTAAAGTAAGTGAGAACCGAACCGTCAATCTAAAAGCGAACAATTCAAGGACAATGGCAACACCAGAAACAAAAAAAGGGGGAGAAAAAAACAGACACAACATGGGTACAGCACAGAAAAGAAAAATGAAGACACTCACATTGCAAATGGATAATTGTTTTTGGTTTTTCTTTTATTTCTATCATACCTGAGAGACAAAATCAGTGATAATAAAAGCAATCATATATGAATATTTTGAGATATGCTTTGAAACTTTTAAAATATAGAAAAAGTAAATTTTGAAAATCCGACCTTTGACCTTTGAATCTAAACATTTGCACCATATGTCACGTTTACGAACAGTCAAAACCAAAGCGTCATATCATTTCCTTCAATATTATGTATAATTTAGCCATGTGTCATGCTGGTCGATTAAACTCCGAAAATAAGCTAGATATTAACGACAGGTTGCTGCACTGTAGGTACTCCTACGAAGACTTTTGTAAGCAAAGCTTGATGAATTGTCAATTTCCATTGCACCAATACATAATGATGACATGGTGCATGAAGACGCACGTTATGTGTTGTATTTAAATTAGAACCCATTCTTTTCAACTGCAAAGTATCAAAAAGATTCATGCATGCACGTAGGTGCACGGCAATTTTAACTTTTACTTGTTTTGCAGTTTTCTTGAATTTTCGTCGTAGTTTATCATAATTAGTGGCCAAAGCGCCGTAACTCCAAATAATTTGGAACCACTTTTTCTTTAGCTCTTAATAAAACTGGTAAATGAAGAGAAAACCAAAACGGGAAGTGGAAAAACTGTATTTTTTAAAATTATGTTAATTAATCCTTAATCTAAATTTTTGGGAGATTAAAAGTTTAAATTCTTATTGTGGAAGTAGGTAGCTATCTTTTTACACCGTTATATTAATTGAATGCAAACATTCAATTTTTTCGTTGGAGTACCTATTAGAAGAACGCTTTTATATGAAAAAGAAAGGAAATGTGGTTAATGTCGAGGAGACAACATCCCATTTCCAGATTAAAACGACCCAAAACAAAGCATCTAGGGGTCACCGTACGGTATTCCAAAAAGTGAGGAACTTCAGACCGTATAGCAAGCCCTTAATGCCACTCAGAAAAGTAAAAAAGTGAATAAATCAATGGAAAAAATCACATGCAATTACCAGTATATCAAGAAACTAAAACCCACAATAAGACAAGGACAAGCTAATGACTAGTATATTCCTGACATGGGACAGGTGCTTAAATTACGGTGGGGTTGAAGTCGTTTTCTTGGATTCAAATCCTCCCCTATGTTGTTATTCATCGTTAAGTCATTAATCTATATCAATATGATAGCAAGCGAAAACTGCAGCAACAAAGAAGGAGAGCAAAGAAAAATCAAATCAAAATTTTAAAAAAAAGTTCAATATCGAAGCAACACAAAAGGTGACAACTATGTAATGGTAAAAGAAGAAAACAGAAATAAAGAATAATTGATTTGCTTTATTCCTTAGCTGATTTTGGCTTTACATTTAGATCATATTGGTTATTTGTTCTCTATCAGTTTTTAAACATCTTTAAGTTTATGGTCTTCCAAACGTTTAGATTTTATCTACACTGATGAGACATAAGTTGTCGAAATACGCATGTACAGAATTTAAATTCACAGTAACTTCGGTATTTAGTCATTTGCTTTATTCCGGCTTATGATGCTTGTGGTCATGTGATCTTATTTTTAATAAATGAACAGGACGGGCAAGTCTATACTGTGATTCAAAATATTTATTAAAGTAATGTAAAAAATAAATATAAACAAAACATAAAAACAGTCATGACAATGTATTATGCTTCATCTTATAACAAATAAATATATACATATTCAAACAGAATAATGATATTCTTTCATTAAAGAAAGACTAAATATGCATGACACGAAAAACATACAAGTTAAACAGTCGAGATATCGTTACATTGCTTTTGCTGTTGCATATTTAGTGTTGTTGATGGCACTTTCTTGCAGGTTTGTGATAAGGATTCTCTGGCATTTCCACTTTAGATCTGAATTTGTTATACTGGAATAGAGATAAAATCATTATTAGATACATGTACTGTTCTATATGAGACACATGTTTAAATAACCTGATTTTTTAAATAAATTAGTTTGGAGGAAATGCTGAAAGAACTGTAAATTTGAAATTAAAAAAAAAAAACAGTCGTAACTTTTTTATGCTGTCATGTGTCGTTCGTTAATAATTAGGAAATTTTGCATGGTCTATTAAAAAAAATCTTGTATCTTTAAATCAAAATAGAAAACAACAGTTAAAAATTTGTTACAGGGAAACTTGAATTCAGTAGAATATATACAAGTGTCCTTGGATTGTTAACATTATATTCATAATGTAAGAAACAATATTAATACTTTTGTTAGAAGTAGGAATTTCACCAGGAGAAAAAAAGGTACAAAGAAATAGATATATGTTTGGAAAAACAAAACTCTTGAAACCTGAAATATTTCAATCTTCAGTCCTTATACAAATTAAGAATTAACTTAAATTTATTACTTAAATTTTAAACATTTGAATTCATGATACATTAAGTGTTTTTTGTGTATTTCGAAGAAAATGTAACATATTTAAAAAACATACAAAATGTTAAATCGTCGTGCATCTATTCATGTATTTACTTTCATTTGGTAGTTAGAAAGTATATGTTGCATTGCATTTATTTTACCATGTGATCATTTTTTAAATTGACAAAATCATAAAAGTATGTTTACAAATTGAGTCTATGTTAACATGACAGTTATTGTTATATTTTTTTCTCGTTGCAACTTTTGTTCACAATCACACCTAATCAAAAGGTTGATGAAGAAAGGTCACTTGATTCAATTATTTGATTTATTTTGACGTTTGTTTGTATTTTAACTGAACGATGTTTCATGTGTAACAAAACATCATACACCCTATCGCTATCTTCCAGACATCGCATGTTTTTCTTTAGATTTAAAACCTATCAAGTTGTAATAACAGACGCATCTTGCCATACAGAGTATTGTGGTCATTTAAGACGTATTGGACCTACTGGTATCACATAATTATTTCAAAGGTTTCCAGATTTTTCGATGTTTGCATCATTAAACCCCCTGGGTGTAAGACATTACGAGTCCACAATCATTCGTGCCGTTTAAAAACTTACTGATTTCACAGACCCATTCTTGGATAGCAGAAGCTGTGACGTTCTCATAATCATTCCTTCGTTTTCACATTTTACGGAGATTACTGAAATTCCTGAGGTTTTAGATCTAAAGGATAACCCATAGGATAACTCAAGAGTACATTTCATGAAAAAGTTTTGTGAGTCAAAAATGTTTATATTTTGTCATATAAAGATCAAATTCAGTATCTTATGTTTGCTGTTTGTTACACAAAAAATCCAATACTAATTTAACAAAATAGTTAAGTACACAAGTTGCATAAAACAATAAGTTGTGTTATGCTAAACACGTGTTTCAAGGGTTAACGTTTCATCAGCAATATTAATATCAAATCGAATGAAAAGCCATGATCCAAATGTATAAGAAAAATTAAGTATTTGTTACAAAAAATAACGAAAAAGGAGGTAAAATCCAGTTCTAAGGACATCCCCCAAGTGCCATACACGGAATAAAGCCTCAGTATTTTAAGGGGCTCGAATTTTGATAAAAACAGTTAATTTCTATAAAACGCGATGGGCTAGTGAATAACCTCGGGGCATTTGCAGTTGGATCGGCCCAATAGTTCCAAAATAGTACAGTACTCAAGTTGCATAAAAACAATACATTTTGTCATGTTGTACACGTGTTTCAAAGAGTAACACAGACACAATTACCTTTGTCAGTTCAGGACCATTACATATGATTTCATGAGTTGAGTTATTAACCAATTCCTGATACCGCTGTTGAACAGCTGGATCTCGCCAATCCCATGTGTTTAACTGCTTAACTGCTTCGTCGGTATCGTTTGAAATTTGGTCATATACTGGCAAGCTGATACAGAGAGCTGATGGAATGTTGGGATAAAAATACAAAAATGTCACGCACATCTCTTCCTGGGTTGATAAACCACCCTAAAATATAGCATGAAAACATGAAACTGTGTCCATTCTTAAAAAATAAATTGTAGACAATAATTATTAAAATAAATGAAAAAACTGTAATTTACACATTTGATTTGACATTATCTGGTGGATTGTGGTGTGTTGAAATTTTCAATCGCTATAGGGGTATCCTATATAGGGATAACATCTACGATACAATTACTGTTGCAATTGTCACTACAGAAGTTTTACGGTCGTCACCACGATTTGACAGACCATTACAATGTTTCGGTTTCACAAATGAGAACAGATATCTTTGGGTAGATCCAGAGTTTGTTACCGGACTAACACCGACTGTGTCAAAACCGGACTTTTCACTGGCAGTGTGACGGGTGCCACGCGTGGAGCAGATCATGCTTACTCTTCCAGAGCACCTGATGATACCTCAGTTTTTATAGAAGTTCACACTGCTAGTGCTTTAGTTTTGTGACGTTCTTGTTCTTTTTTGTTTATTTGTTTTGTCTTTGTCATACTGTCTCAATTCGTGTTGCTGTGAATTGCCGTGATTTTGGAGTTATGATTTTAGAATTTCCCCTTTCCTCGTTCTTGCTTCGGTATTCATTTGCCGATGTATTACAATCGAGGAATATTTTTGCATAACATAACGTCTAAGTATTATGACGTTAAAAGCCGTATAATTCTCCCCCTTCTTTTGCATCTCAATAACATAAAACCTCAATGGTTGAATGAGAATTGCAAAGGACTTGATCTGTATTTTACGTTGAAATTACATTCATACACTGTTATTGTCGCTTTGATTGTAATTTGATCAATTTATCGATTCCCAAGTAAGTCAGTGACGTTTTGATGAAAAAAGGAAATAAAAATAATTGACAATGCTAGAAATTAATTACTGACTTACTATAGTTGGTCTGTTTCTTTTTGTCGAATCATAAGTACACTCAACAATGAAACTGTCGCCCTGAAAAAAGGGTACTTTATTATTTTTTATGTTTCCCTTATAACTGGAAAGTCGGTTTTAATGAATGATAGAATTTCAAAATGGGTTGATGTTTGGATAGTCTTTAATATAATGAGTATACTGATGGATTCAAAAATATGCTAATGAATACGATTTTTCAAAAGTTCTTTATAGTATATTTACAATTATAGAAAACTTATAATTAAATTGAGGTTTCCTTAAAACTAAGCATATTACATGTTGTGTTTGCAGAGAATTGAGAACATAACAGTTGTTCACTGTGTTCAATATTTTGACGTCACTCATAGGTCAAATAAAACTCTAAAAACATCTATTGCTCTAATTTTTTTTTATCAGAATTAAAGATCTCAACTTGGAAAAACAAATGCAAGGAAGATCACAAATTTCTTATAGTATACAGGGATACTATATATTTACGACAAATGACATTGCTTTTAAACTTTTGCATGCCATTCTTTCTTTTCTTACTTCCATTTAATGTACAAACACCCCCATTCTTCTGAAAAAGCATTGGGCAGTGATTCATATTAATAACTCGCCCTATTTTGCTTTAGTTAAGTTTTTGTGTGCATTTAATTTTTCCTAAAACTATAAAAAGGCATTTTCGTTTTTTAAGCAATACTGTTAAAATATACCGGTTTGATTTCTCTTTCTTTATTGAGAACGCGAACGTCTTGATAATCAAAATCATAGTGGTCATCTCCAGCAATGGGAGGTAACTCTGTGCCATTTCTAATATGTCGGGTCTTTATTCCTGCTCCTAACAAATGTGCATGTTGGAGAAGACCAAACACTTTTATTCCAGTTTCAGGTATTTGCTGAAAAGCAGAACAATATATTGATCACAAAAAATAATGTCGAAATCTTTTATTTACAATGTGATTAGTATATCAATATTTGA
Source organism: Modiolus philippinarum (assembly GCA_002080025.1). Taxonomy (NCBI): domain Eukaryota; kingdom Metazoa; phylum Mollusca; class Bivalvia; order Mytilida; family Modiolidae; genus Modiolus; species Modiolus philippinarum. The sequence continues at coordinate 100,346 of MJUU01052458.1, forward strand.
GTTCAAATTTCATTTTTTTTTAATATACGACTTAAACATGAAATTAACGTCTGCGAATTCAAACAGCCATTACGATCCTACTTGCAATATATTGATAGTCTAAATGTGGCAATGAAACCTGACAATTGACAACATAGTTATAACTGCTTAATCACAAACCAGCACAACTCAGTTTTACATAACATCTCAACATAAAGACATGTGCAATGAAAATTTATAAGGTTGAAGTACGGTGAGGTTGTAAAAGTTTTTGAATTTTTTAGGGTTTTTACTCCTGATAGGTATTTACAAAATATTACCCGTTTTTTTTCATAATGGATTCAGTTGTTTAAGATGAAGCGTCGCATTTAAACAAATTCTTTCGAATTTAAATGAAATTTCCCTACGAAAGTATGCCTAATTGTTCCTAAGCAAGATGAGCCGCTTTTGAAACATTAAAATAATTATCTAAGACAAAACAAAATGGTGCATTACCTATTTCAGATTTATTTGGTCTGAAGAATCATTCAATGTATGGCTCGATTTTTTTTTAATTTCATCTCTTTTACATCCGAAAGCGTGCTTCATTTTAATGTTTTATTCTTTATGTCTACTTTATGTCTACTTTAGATTCTTTCTTTATCCTTTTTTAATTTTTTTTTCAAAATAAAGAGTAGAAAGTATTAAACTATAAACAAAAATGACATTTTTAAAATCCTATGAAAACGCAATAAAGAAAAGATATTCTGCACTTGTCCGTTAAATTAGCTTTTGGATCGAGTGACCTGAGGATTTTATACACACACTGGCCTCTCACTGATACTACCGATGTCTACTGAAATACATGATGATTCTTTACCAAACCCATTGGGAGTTTTGAATTTGATTTTTCTTCCGTAGTGCGACAGTGTTTGACCAGCAGACTAGGCTCCTTGAGCTAGCCGGCATCTTAGCAGCGAACGCTCCTTGACCCATCTTTCAAAATTACGTTTTGTTCCCCCATTTTTCTTTTCAAGATTGTGGTCATGGAGTTAGTAGTCTACCTGCATGGGTTTTATTCGTATGTTTATTATACTCTATGGAAACGGGACAGAGAAAGGGGAGGTTTGGGTGCCCATAAACCGGGTGCCCATAAACCGGTTTAAACCTACCGCTGGCTTGTGCTAGTGCCGGAACCAGGTCCGGCTGTCCCGAGTTCCTATCGTTGTTTACGTTTGTCTTTTGTATTTTTTTTTATTGCGGGTTCTTTTCTTGTGCAATTCCTATTTACTTTGTGGCAAGTGGCCATGTTTTTCGGTCATTGTAGGTGTTTCCTGTTATCTTTTTTATTCTATATTCATTTTGGGATGTAGGTAAGGTTGAATTTGAAAATTTTAATTGCAACTGAAAAAAAGAGACAAAACCTCAACATTGTAGCCAAATATCAAACAAAAGAACTTTTTGCAACTGATTTTATAAATCAAACACAAGTTTTGGTTAGACGTAGAAGTTTCCAAACAAGGTATTATAGTTGGTCTAAGGAAAATATTGACAAAATATAACGTACCTTTTCTGTGCATGCAGGGCTGCAGTATCCTGTAGAAAGGAAAGCCTTTTGAAAGGGAGGTATAAAGTGGTTTTTATCAACATTTACACCAACAGTGAATCCACCAGCGTCATATTGTCTCACATGAGGAGTGAGAATCATTCTAATTCCAGAACTGTCTACAATGCCTATAATAAATCAGTCCATTATATTATTATGTAAGGGGTGTACTACCGATGACAAAACAGTGTCTAATTCCTTACAGGGAAAGAAACATGACATTTTTTTAGTTCTTCTACAAAACCTGGCAAACTCTTAGGTATATTCTCGGATGTAGTGAACTGATATTAAAACAGAAATTAACTTTTCCAGCTAGCATCAATCGTTCACATCCACATTACTGAGCTGTTTCTACATTTTTATGCAAAACATTCTATAAGATTTAAAGAAAGCGCACAATGTTTAAGAATAAAATTTCACCATTTTGATAATATTTTTTTCTTTTAATAACGTTTCATACATTGAGGAGATACATCATGTATATTCTGGCTAACTGGAAATTGAAGACGACATAGAAACTCAAATGTCGCCTTCATATTTATATGTGTTTTCAAAATTGCTGAAGATGGGCTGGTAAAATCTACAATATATGACAAACGTAATGACTGCGAGCATTTATCAAGACGGTACCTTAGTATATTGTCTTCATGTTTTATGTACTTTATTGTAAAGGTACTCGTCTTGATGAGTTGAACTTTTTTCTAGATTGATTATACTGTTTTTTTTTTGTGTGTATATTTGATTTTTAGCTATTCAACGCACATGGGGGGGTTCGGGAACAGGAAAAAGGCGTTTGACCCCATCGTAATTTTTGCGCCTGTCCCGGGTCAGGAATGTGTTGGTCATTGCGTGGATTGTCCTTGTCTTATTGTTGGGGTTTAGTTTCTTGATAGTCGGGTTGTTGGTAGTGGTTTCTTTCCGTTGATCTATTCACTTTTTTAATTTTTGGGGCCATTTAGGGCTTGCCATATGGTCCGAGGTTCCTCACTGTGTTGAAGACCGTACGGTGACCCTAGATGCTCGGTTTTTGGTTGTTTAAACCTTCAGATGAGATGTTGTCTCCTTGACATTTACATCATTTCCTTTCTTTTTCATAGTAATGTATTCGAATTTCTTATTGTAATTTTCGTTTCATAAGAACTGTAGAAACACCAATTCTACTCCTGCAAACTTGCGTCAATTTGAACAATAACAGAAGTTTAATCTTCGATTGGGAGAATCGAATGTAGTTACGCTGCGCTGTTAACAAAATATTCTAAACTTTCCACAGTTTTGTTGTCTATATTTAGTTTTCAAGCCGACTATGCATTTGAGTATGTGGTTGAATATTCAGTATATTAAAATAGCTATAACTGGATTTTTTTTTCTTTTAAATACAACTCCGACTTCTTCTCTAACACAAAAAAAAAAACGAAGTTACTGTGAATTTAATTTCTGCATATGCGCATTTCGACTACATGCAAAATGATACCATAAAGGATCGGAAAAATATGTCACAGAGCGCCAATATAATAAAAGTACAGAAACCTATAGCCCTTCTTATATCAAACGAATGCATTTTTCTGTTAATATTTTACGAAAGGTTATGGAGTAAATGAACATGAGACCATAACACATATGTCATCTCCAACTGCAACAATTTAAATGAGCTGTATGGTCAAAACGAAATCCGAATAATCAGTAATATCAAATATAGCCAAGGACAAAACTACTTTGGAGGGAGTTAATAGTACTTGAACAAGGTGTACACATGAGATATTATCACCATATCTAGCAAAAATAAAGAGCAAATATCCCTTACACGGGGAATTGTTTTACAAACTCCAAACTGAATTAAAAGACAAACTCATGTATTTATTATTTTACGAAAGGATATGGAGTAAATGAACATGAGACCATAACACATATGTCAACTCCAACTGCAACAATTTAAATGAGCTTTTTCTGTGAATATATTATTAGCATGCAGCATAATGTTTTTACATATTTGCTCCACAGTTTAATATAATATAATACTTAGATCTCACAGCTTTAACAAAGATATATTTAATATTACCTGATTGGAAAGTCGGGTTGTTGTAATGCATCTCGAGTCGGAGGTATTTTGGACTGTCGTCTGTGCCGAAACTAAATCCAACGTGGTCTGGGAAGTTATAGGCCTTTAGAAAAAATACATGTTTCAATTACTGAACAGTCCAAATTGATTGAAATTTGCAATTTTTGAAATAGATAACTTGTCTCAAATGTCAAAATCCTTCAACATTGTTACCATATTCACAATTCACATCTAATAAAAATAACATGATCAACTTAAGTCATATTAATTACAGCTACCAATTGGTTTTACAAGAATGATTTTTTTTAATATTTGATGCAAAATAGTAATAAACTTAAATAAAACATAGAAAAACTAAAGAAAACACATACCGTGCCACCAACAGCCCATGCTATAACTGCTTCACTGCAAGTAAGAAACCTTCTCGGTGTTTTATCTGTATAACATTCAAAAGATTCTCCAACATCCTCTTCTCTTACATCTGGACATGTAGTTACAACTATATGGTGAACGTAGTCAACGTTTTTCTTTTGAATCATTGGTTCATACTGAACAAAAAGATTTCAAATTTAATGTTCTCATTAAGAATTAAGAATCACAATGAGGAAAAAAAACAATAAAAGGATATGCAGTAAATGCACATGAGACAAAGCCTTATTTTATTTTCATTTTTATTTTATTTTATTTTTCTCTTTATTTTTCTTAGATATGGTGTACTAGTACATGAGATAATATCTCATGTGTACACTTTGTTCAATTACTATTATCTAAATTTATGTAAATTCTAAAACCTAAGGTTTAACTCCCTCCATCGTAGTTTTGTCCTTAGCTATATTTGATATTACTGATTATTGGGAGTTCGGTTGGTTTATGCATTTTAAACATTATTGATTTCCTTTGTTTGGGTTCTAGTGCTGCTGATGAGGAATTAATTTCCGAGATTGCCATACAACTCATTTAAATACTGCAGTTGGAATTTACATATGTGTTAAGGTCTCATGTTCATTTACTCCATATCTTTTCATAAAATATTACATACGCATGGTAGAAAAAAGCAATGGAAAATACTTTATAGTTGTTATTAATGTTGAAGTCAACAAGAGGCCTTCAAAAGCGATCTTTGCTCATAACTTATAATAAATACAAGACGGCCTCTAGCACTGGTTTGAATTCATTGCTAGAAGTCGAACAAAGCTACATCCCTATTTCTAACTGGTGATGGGAGCATGAACGTTACGTCTACAACCATAAATTAACACGGCAAATTATTCTTACAGTCACCTGATGCCAACAAAGGCGCTAGTGTCGGAACATGCATTTGAAAACTTGCAGGTACAGAATATGCAATACAATGTTAATAGTGACAACCTTTTGAAATAAATGTAAATTTTTGCACAAAAAACCATTGTTGATATGTATCTCTTCTCAACATTCAAAAACAAGTTTTTATGAAATTCCACGCATTTTATAATTGTTTTAGTTCTTTTTCCATCAATATTCTAATGATAAGTATCAATATAATATTTCATGAAAGGATATGGAGTAAATGAACATGAGACAATAACAAAAATATTTACTCCAAATGCAATTTTAACGAGCTGTATGGCCATTTCGGAAATATGATATTAATGTGTTTGAAACGTTTTGAATCCGAATCACATTTTTCTGACTACTCATATGGCATTGATTTATCACGAGAAGTTTTAATTCTCACTTTTGAGACAATCAGTTATATGAATATTCCTTGTCGTTGATATTAGAATCTCTGCACTACTATTAAACAAAAAGAACATCTCTTAGAATAACTAAATACCGAAGTTACTGTGAATTTACTTTCTGCATATGCGCATTTCGACAAATTATGTCTCATCAGTGCAGATAAAATCTAAATGTTTGGAAGACCATAGAATCAAAAATGTTTAGAAACTGACAGAGAACAAATAACCAAAGTGATAGAAATATTGAACAAAAGCTTGCAAGTAGTTTTGAAATAATAAAAAAAAACTCACGCTTATCATCTGATGTTTCTTTGACAATGGTGGAATCTTGTAGATTGTACACTGGTAACGAGTATCAACTGTTGGTACATGGAACTGAGAAAGAAAAATGACATAAAATAAAATCAGCGATGAAATTCTTCGGTGTTTTAACCCCGCGAAAGTTAGGCAATCGATTGGATATGATACAAAACATCATTATGTCATTTCTATGACTTAGCATCTTTATCCTTAGTATTCGTAAAAAAATATCGAGGATTAAAAATTCTTAAACACTGGGTTGTTGTTGTTATTTTGGTTTTATTTGGCATAGAAATTTGTCACAATCTATTTAATTGCACTTATTCTTATCCTATCCACAATCCTTGAATTGAAAGAAAAATGGCGAGTCAATAGTTTCAACCCTTACAATTACGGGTAGTTCATGCCAACTACCACTATTTTCTATGAAGTGTTGTAGCTGTATTTTACTTTAAAAGTTACACTTAGTTAACATGTGCTCTATTGCAGTAAGTTACATTTTAACTTTTGTGACATAATGATAACTCTAATTTACATTGCAAGTTAAATTTTGTGATATGAGCGTAGTTAGAATATATATAGCCCACGTTTTGTGAAAAAAAACTAAATCACAATTGCTTTAGTCTACATTACATTTTGTACCATAAACTGAACTGTGATTTCTTTAATTTACAAAATATCTTACATTTGCTAGGAGAAACTGAATTACAATAACTTGAATTTACATTACATGTGAAACTTACAAATTGTTTAGATCAGCTAAATAATAATTGCTTCAATCTAAATTATAAAATACAATCAATACTCGAGTTGCATAATGGACGATAAATAATTTCGTTAAGCTTTGCACGTGTTTCAAGGAGTAACCTCCATTCAGCAGCATTAAAATCAAGCAATATGGAAAGCCATAATCCAAAAATAGTTAAAAGGAAGTACTAATTACCAAAAATATAGAAACTGATTCCAAACTCAGTACCAAGGCCATCAACCGAGTACCAAACACGGAATGAAGCCTCGGTATTTTAAAGGGGTTAGAATTTACTTACATTAGGTGAGATAAGATCTATCTTGATATGGCCATCCGGGATCTTTGTATCTAATTTTACAGATGACAGAAACATCAGACTTTTAGCACCACGCCTCTTTACCCCATGCCACTGAATACTGTCAATAGAATCAGGGTCCTCGGGATGGTAGGAATATATAACTTTTATTGTATCATCCTGCAACAAGAAAAAAGTTTTAAATTAACAATGAAAGGATATGGAGTAAATGCACACGTGAAAAAGTATCTTGTTATAGATGATTAAACCCAGCAATGGAACAACGCTTTTATTGTTCTCTTCATATTTAAGTCTCTTAGACTTGAATCAATGACACACAAATAAAATTATAAACATAGAAATAGTATTTTTCTTTTTAAAATGGCAATGAAATTTTTGCAAGTTAGTTTCGGAAATTAGAGAGAGAAGTAACATGGCAAGAAACTTAATGTGAAACTATATTTCCTTCAAATGAATGGCAAAGATCGCATACACATAGCTGATTTGTTCTTGTAGCATTAATTTTGTGTCCTCTTATGAATTAAAGGATGATTACCATTAGAGAGGGCATAAGTACGTGTAGCCATATAGTGCATACAGCTCTCCCAGTATTTAAAAATAAAAAGTGCATTCAACTCCAATAGGAAATCTGTTCCTTTCCATTGTTTAATGGGTCCTTTTAACCACTTCAAGAGAGTAGTTGGAAAAGTGTGTCCCAATCAATCAACAGAAAAATACAGAGGCATGAACATATTAAAAAGGAAAAAAATACATAATAATTATATAACGTTTTTATTACTGCTCTTCTAACTCGAAATTATACTTGATTCTATATTAGCAAGAATATAGATTTATCAGAAACATATTTGTTAAATAATATGATATGTTAACATAATTAACACAGGTAATCATTTAATAAAATCAAAGAAGATTTTACATCCATACTTACCCCTATAATAGTGTCTTTGTCATCACATGTATCTAGTTTACGTGTAAATTTAAGAACAGTTCCAAAATCATTTTCCATTCCTGACAGAAGGTGCCAGTCCTGACTAGGATCCAAAACTGGAGCATAGTGTCCGACAGTATGATAATCCTATAAAACGATTATATAAAATATAAAATCTGGTAAAAGCTTACCCGCTGCAGTCAATCAACACATATTTATATATGATATTACTGGTTACCTTTTAAATAATGTGCATATTATCGCAAAAAATATCAGAATTATTCAAAGGTATAGAAATGCATTGTCAGTTGCTAAAACATTTTGAAAGTTGGTTTTATTTACAAAAAATATTACAATGTGAGTATGTTGATTATTTTGTTATTTTATTTTTATTCTATTGTTACCCTCCTTACCTTAAAATGGACAGCACCATCAGGTTTTACCCAACCTACAATAACATCGGCAGGAAACATTTTACCATTTGGAGACAACCCAAATCCGACATATCCTCTTGTTCTGACATGGGTCTCAAAGGTGATATTAGAACCAGTCACGTTCCAGAACAACCAGTAATTACTATCAGGGTCCAACTGAAATTCGTGTTCATATCTACCAGATGGAGTAGGTTTTGTGTTGGATGGTACTAGTGGTCTAGATGTTGAATGCTGCAGATTCCTAGATCTATCAAGTGATTTTATTCTTTTGATAAGTTGAGCCTGTGTCAGGCACAACACAAGTATTAGTAAAAAACAAATAGATTGAGTCTGTTTATCCATTGCTGGATTTCTGATTTTAGCTTACTTTTGAGGCTCTATATATTAGGCCCTGAATGTCGATTTCACAATACAAATAGTATCATTACCATGTGAAGTCATTATACTACTATATTTAGATATGACGTATATAATTATCTGAAACCTTGTGATGAAAGAAAAACAAAAGATAAAAGAATCTCAAGGTGACAACTCTTAACGTAAAGAAACAGAACACACCTATTTTGTTATAGATAAAATTAAGACATATCCCTTACGTTTGCAAAATATTGCTCTTATATGATAGTAACAAATGACGGACAGACAGTGCACTTATTCCAGTACAGATAAAAATGTGCACATCACTGCATAATAGACCCTTCGTTTGCTTCGGTAGATTTGATTTGATTTTGTTGATTTTCATTTTTTACTCTGGTCAAATGTGGTATTAAGTCTTATTTAAATTGTATATCTTTATTAAGAAGAGATTTGATATTGAGCAAAACTTCGAAAGATCGGTAAAGCCAACTGATGACAAACAAGATGATATACCATCGATATGAACGACGACAAATAAAACAAAGCAAACAATTAACGAACATACTATCTTATTTTTGTCTACGTTTGTCTTTTAATTGTTTTGCAGTTCCTATTAGATTGTAGCATGTGATTGTAAATTTCGGTTATTGTAGGTATTTGCTCTTATATTCGCTTCATCAATACATTGAATCAATGCCAACAAATGGCCATATCGACAATGAATATGCTTGTAGTACATATCAAATCAAAAGAAAGGAAACTAGAGGTCTCAAAACACGAGCCACTCACCTAGTCGATGACTTGCATCAGTAAACACGAATGCTATCATTACTACCAAGTGTAATTCCTATTCTTAACCACTAATCTCCTGATCATAACTTAGCCATGTTGATTGAACAGGACCAAATATCTTATTGGTTTTTTTTTTGTTTGCTTATTTGTGTATGGAAATACATGCTCATTTCATCAACATTTCAGCTACATTAAATTAATATTGTTTCTGTCAGTTTTAGTGGTTTGTGAAGCCAGGGTACTCGAAGGGGGAATCACCGACCTTGGTCCAGTTTTTTAAGTTGCCATTCAAAGACTTGTTTGATAAAGTCTTGTTGCATCTACAATGGTTTCAGGCCATTTGAAGATTATTTAAGGTTTTGCTGAATTTTGGTTTCAGTTAACCCAGTGATCTCAGACACAATCTCAGTGATCCTTTTTTGTCCAGTATTTTACTATATTCCCCGCTCCCAGTCATTTTAGATCTTGGATTGGTAAAGGACATTCTGGATTATTTTTGAAGGAGATGACTCAGGAAAAATTGTTCCAATAAATTTGTCAACTTTCACTGTCGATTAGATTATCTGAACCAAAAAAAGTATTACTTCTAAGAGTAATGGGGTGAACCTGTCTAAAGGATTTATGAGGCACTGTCTCAGTTTAGTATAGCTAGAACAGATTAAGAAAGTGGAGATTGTTCTCGACTTGTAATCAGACACAGTTACGAGTTGACGCATCAAATGCATAGTATATAGTGCAATATCTGACTTAGTCTGTTTTCAACCTACTTGTGGTTGATATTGTGAATTCATCATAGTATGTTCACCAGATAATATGTCAACTAAATGATATTATTTTTGTCATATCTACAAGTTAGAGCTTAGAGAACAACAAGATTAAGAGCCAAGCTAATCCGCAATTCAATATCGGAACTATCGTTTCCGATATCCGGATCACAATTGACAATGTGTTCCTAATGTCCTTTACTAAAGGAATTGATAAGTATTGGCAAATTAGATATGGTACACTGCATTTTGTGATATGTCTTTTGCTGTTGTTGTTGAAAGTGTTAACAATATGTGATTGCATTTCATTTTAATGTGAGGGAAATTTAACTTGATCAGAAATTAATTACAAGTTGTATTTATTGTTTGGATAACTGAAGTGTTCAAATGAGCTCTGTCTCATATGAAATCAGATATATTACAGCAAACTTCTTATTTTTTATTCTTCATAGTGCATATGTTCTAAACAATCTAGTTTAGAGTACTAAAACATTTATCATATAATGTTTTCATTGTCATACAACGATTGGTGATTAAATTGTTTGAAGGAGTATTATATCAGTAGCAACCTTAAAATTCATAATATTTGAACACAGAATGACATGACATCATCTTACTGTGATGAAATGTCACAAGGTCTTTATAGTTTAGAAAATAAACACTGATGACCTTCAATATTTCTTTACCTTTAAGTCTTTCACGTTCATTGTTTGCTATCAGGGCTTTTTATATCATATGAATTTTTTTTTTCTAATTGAAATGTGCACTGAAGACACATATGTAATCGAAATGTTCACCTGCAAAAATAAAATCTACTGCAGTGTCGGTATTTATTAATTGCCAAGAAAGCAAGATCAGATCAGAGGGGAACATTTCTATTTCTATTTCACAGCATAAAACGATTGAAAACTCCAATCCAAAATGTGTTCCATTTTCTCGTTCTTTTTGTGTTGTGTTTTCTATGTTTGGCTTGTTTGTTTTTATGAAATAAAAGTAAATAAACATTAACTGCTTAATGTTGACAATCCCTTAGCATCGGCCTTTTACATCAAATACAATAAACATACTTCAGTGAGCAGTTGTTCCGGAAAGACGTTTGCATTTATGCCGTGCCTCTTACTTTCTTGTATGAAATGGCTCTCTTTGCAAAAAGAATAGAATGTTTAATTTATAAATCATACTTATTTCCATTGTTTAATATTTGCATTTTGATTTTGTTTATTGTTTGTGGCAGCTCATTGTGCTTTCTTTTCTTTGTTCTCTATTTGTGCTGCCTATATATTCCAAAATTAATGAATTTGTGATTTTTGATTTTCGATAAATTCTGCCTTTTCGCTTCCACATTTGTTCTCCAATGTACTTTTAAATAACGTTGTCAGAAAGGCTGTTTTGGTAAAAACAAATATACTATATTAGATACCCTCTGTATGGATAAATACACATTATAAGGAGTGGTCTCCAAATGACAGCTTTTTGACAAAGTCTAGGTAAGAATATAACGGAAAATGCCCAATTTTAAGAATATTGGCAGGAACCTCCATTTCATTGAGTTCCATTGCCAAAACTTCCCAAAGAACTCAAAACCAGTGAAGGGGTACATTAGAGAAAATAGAAATTGTCCACAAATAGTTATCGAGAAATTTTATTTTTTTTTCATTGCCCATACCTAAGTATTGTATGACAATAACGTCGGCCATATTATTTTGATATGGCGGTCGTATGCAAAGTGGCAAAACGGGCTTCATTTTAATTGCCAAATGATATATCTGCTTTATTCGTTTTTATGATGTACGACATTAAACCCTACTTGTTGCAGATAGTTTTGTAGCATTGATTTATTATCGGTCCAGCAACATCGTCAAGATAGGAGCCTTTATCAATAATTTAATACATTTAATAGCTAGTGTAATAAAATTATGCTGCAAAATTTATAGAATACCAATAAAAACATCACACTGATATTCAAATACATAATTTATTGGTGAATACTATATATTTTGAAACTCATAACTTGGAAAAATATTAAATTTCGATTGGTCCTATTACATATTACAGATTAACCACAATTAGGTGTTGGCTTTGTGTATCTATGTTCAGGTCGTGGAATAGTTGTATGAAACAGCTTGTACTGCAAATAAAAATAAACAGTGGAATATATCACAAAAATAACAACACACTGGGTAACTGGTATACAATAATTATGAAAATACCCTACCACGACATTTGTTGAAAACTAAGGAGTATTTCCCTCATGCAAAAGCTCTGTCCTTAGCTGATTTTGGCTCTACATTTAGATCATATTGGTTATTTGTTCTCTATCAGGTTTTAAACATCTTTGAGTATATGGTCTTCCAAACGTTTCAATACCGAAATGGCAGTAAATTAATTTGTGCAGATGGCCTTTACCGTAGCCAGAAATCATCATCAGGTTTGCTCATTTTGCATATTATTATTGTTTGATCAAGTCGGGTCTCAGAACTGATGCGCAACAGAAAGAAAAACAGCTATCTCTACTTGAAACTGAGTTGAAGAAAAACAGATATTTCTACTTAAAACTGGCTTGAAACCCAGTTTCAAGAAAAGATAGCTGTTTTTCTTTATGTTGCGCAACAGTGCGGGAAAATATTTGGAAAGAACATTATATAATAAATCACACACAGAGATAATTTCAAGGTACCTCGGCCCTTTAAAATTTCAAAGTTGGGTCTTTTATGTGTAAAAATGGCTAAAACGTCACATTCTCCAACTTTGTTGCTAAAATAAACCAACAAAGTCAAAGTAATTACAAAAACAAGTGGCGGAGCAGATATTTAAATCTTGAATCTTAACGAAACACAACAATCTTTATTCGTGTAATTTTTTACTCAGATTCTAGCGAAGGATAAAAATGTATCAATTTTAAAACGTATCAATTCATGGAACTAAAATTTTCTCAGAAAATTTACGACTATCGTTTTCTTTTAACTTTGAAAACGTCATACGGAAATGCCAAGTTGAGTTTGAATAAGAAGCAAATAACAGTTAAACCAAACTATCTCTGGATATGCCGATACTTATGTGTTATCAGCTCATATCTAATTGTTAAAACCTAAAAGCAGAAAGAGGAAAAAAGAACTTATAAAATCCGTCCGTGAATTTTTCACATAAAATAGCTTTTTCAGGCCAGGCATTGTCTTTGGGTGAAATGGAAGTTTTAAAAGAATGTGATGGAATTAAAATTCTCTTAAATAATTATAAAAGCGATAGTGTCGCCAACTAAAATTTAAGATATATAAACTGCTTCAGGCATTCAAATATGTGCTGGATGGTACATAACAAATAAGACGACTTTGCGCATTCAATACAATTCAAGCTACATTACAAGACAAACCTGGTAATGTTTCCTCACGTCGCAATATGAGATGTGCGTGGAGTTATTTACCAAACTCTGAAACCTCTTTCGGACATATTCATCACTCCAGTTCCATGAGAGAATATCATTCAAAGCGGTCTTTCTGTCTTTGTTAACATTGTCATATACTGGATCACTGAAACATTCTGCCATTAGCATCTTTGGGTAATAATACAACAACGAAATACACATCTCCCTATGTACAGAGAGGCCTCCCTGTCAAATAGATAAGTCGAGAAGTTACACGAGGGTATTCACCAGACAAATACTCATAATTGTCTAACATGACAAATTTACCTGGCATTTTTTGGAAATTTACTGTTTTATCAAAATTCTAACTCCTTAAAAATACCGAGGCTTCATTCTGTGTATGGCACTCGTTTGATGTCCTTGGTACTTGATTTCGGTCTACCTTTTCGATATGTTTGGTAATACGCACTTCTTTTCATACTACTTTCAGATTATGGCTTTCCATTTTATTTGATTCCAATGCTGCTGATGAGAAGCTACTGATAGAAACACGTGTACAGCATAACGAAATTTACTGTTTATTAAGCAACTTGAGTCATTTTGTGTAGTTAGTAAAACTAATGCCTGGATATGGCTATTTCAACAACTGATTTGTTATTTTATTTTATTTTCAGTGCACACAAAATCAAACGTCAGAAACATAAGTGAACAAATCAAATAAATGTATGGGCGTAAAATATATAACTTTGAAGCCGGCTACGATATGTGCTTTTCCAGAGATCGAAACTACGTGTGGAGACGGTCAGATTTACCCCTCCGGAGCATCTGATGATATTCCTATTTTTAGGTGTACATATTGTAAGTGCCTTATTTTGTTTTTCGTTTGTATTACGTTCTGTTTGTTTCGTTTTCTTTATTTACTTTCTCTGTCTGTGTGTAATTCTTGTATAGCCATGATTCTTGATTTATGATTGATTGTTGTTGCTTTGATATTCATTTTGAAGTTTATTATTTTTCTATATTTTTATCCTTTCATATTTGACCAGCAAGGAAATACGAATGTAAAAATGGATAACAGGAAAAACCTACAATGGCTGAAAATTATAATTACATACCACAATCTGCTATGGAACTACACATGGAGAACACGAATAAGACGAAAGACAAACGTGGACAACGATACAACGATAGAAACTCGAAACTACTTTGCTGTATCAACATAAATGTACAATAAAGCTGACTGCATTAACAATCTCACTATCCAGGTAATACAGTTTTTATCTAGAAAACGAGCTGTTTTGTTAAGACTAAGGTGATATTTTGTTAGAAATTCATACAAGTTTGAACATCTTGAAATTTTTAGCATAATGAAAAGAGATTTGAATTCTCAACACCGCATTTTCAAAAAAAAAGGGTTTAACCTGAAGTGATTTTACGGTTACCTGTAACAAAAAAGATGTAACAAAATAACTGAAGACAGTACAATTCTCAAACAATCCAATTCTAACAAATATTTATGTCTCTTTTACTTTTGATTTCTTTCACACTAAATGGAAACGCTTTCTTCAACTTCAAAATGAGACGTGTTAAAACAAAAATCGACTTGCCAGTTCTCGATATTGAAATTTGAAAAATAAATAGAGCCCATATGGCAAAAACATCTAGATAGCTAAATAGCTCTAAGATAGTAGTACGTCTTTTCTGTTGTTAAGTGTATATTATTGCAACAATAAGAAAATAAAACATTTTTTATCCATATTTTTGTAAAAATACTTTTGGCATAAATAAATCATCTCCCTACCAACTTGATGGTTACCTGGCTGTAAAAAAGTCGTTTTTGGGGAAACAAACGGTCTTCCTATTTCTGCTTTTATGTTGCTTTTGATTTTCATTTTGCTTGTAAATCAATATCATTTGTTATAGTTTTTTTCATTTATTTTCCTAATATAAGTATAAGATAAATTTGAGAGGTGCAGGGTCTCTATAATACTGATGTCAACCAATATTAAAGCTGTATGTTTACAGATTAACGAAATACTAGTTCATTGGTGTTTTCTCTATTTTTTCATTGTTCAAAATTTTATTAATCCACTATTAATTATAACAAATAATATTTTCATAGGATACGTTTCTTCAATTACGATCACTTAACTTACGAAGGTAACATTCCGTCGCTTCGTTGAGTCATATTTACATTCGGTGATAATGCTATCTCCCTGTAATAGATTATATTTGAAATAATTGATTAATAAGTAAGCTAACACTGACAATAATTAAAAATAACATATTTATTGAGTAATTTTATGCTTAGTATGAGTTTTTATACTATAATGACCATCTGCTTATAGTGCTCACATCTCACTTTTTTATTTTGTCAAGTTTTCTTGCAATTGGCTCAGTAAGTACTCTGTGGTTGTTCATATGTTGAGAACGTCCTACATTATTTTTCTTTTTTGTATAATGCTTTATTGGCAAACCACATTATTTAAATTTAGCATATAAATATAAAGACACATATTAACAGTATGAGATAATTATAAACAATCAAAGATCATCTCATAACTGTAGATGTAAATATGAAAAATCTAAATAATATTATTTCAAGAAAATTTTTAACCATAGAAAAAGGTAAAAATGATAACGGTGAGCTCTAAGAAATACAAATAAATAAATAAACAGGTCCATACCTCATCCAAGATGGCTGCCAGCAGGCAACATAATTTAACATTGGACCCTATGGAAAACACATTCAAAGATCTTCTCAGAAGCTACTGAACCAATTGGAACGAAACTTAGTCACAATGGTCCTTTCCAAAAAAGGTATCCTTCAGGTCCGTACCTCATCCAAGTTGGCCACCAGCGGGGAACATAGTTTAACATTGGAACCTATGGACAACACATTTAAAGATTTTCTTGTCGGAATGCACTTGTCCAATTGGAACCAAACTTTTCCACAATGGTCCTTAGATACTTCCTTCCAAAAGAGGTATCCAGCAGGTCCGTATCTCATCCAAGATAGCGGCCAGCAGGCAACATAGTTTAACATTGGACCCTATTTGAAAACACATTCAAAGATCTTCTTTACAGAAAGCACTAGTCCAATTGGAACCAAACTTAGTCACAATGGCCCTTAGATGGTGCACTCTGAAAAAGGAGGCAATTACCTCATTCAAGATTGCCACCAGTGGGGAACGTAGTTTAACATTGAACCCTATGGGATATATGTCATTCAGATCTCATTCTACTTTCTATGTCACCCATGGCCCAGGTGAGCGATACAGGCTCTTGAGAGCCTCTTGTTTATCTCACCTGACCAAAGGTCAGTGTGAGCTGTTGCCATCACTTGGCGTTCATCGTCGTCCATCCGTCGTCTGTTTTTTTTTCACATTTTCCTCATCTCCTCTCCTAGGCAAATTTAACTTAACTTTACAGGAATGATGTATGGAAGGTCGTTTACAAAAGTTGCTCATTTTGTTCTGATTGTATAAAAAACATGGCTGCCACTGCAGAACATAGTTTAACATTGGACCTTATGGGAAAATCCTCATTTTCATCATGTCCTCTGAAACTATTAAAGCAAATTTATCTAAACTGTATTGGTATAATATATGAGAGGTCCTTTACAAAGATTGCTCACTTCGGCCGGATCCAACAAAAAACACGTCTGCCAACCTGAAACATAGTTTCACATTGAACCCTATGAAAAAATCATATTTTGATAATCTTCTCTGAAACCACTGAAGCAATTCAACCAAACTTGACAGGAATAATGTATGAGGGTCCTTCACAAAAAAATCAATGTTTTCCAGCTCTGACAACTTTTATTCCTGTGAACCAAAACAGAAAATAATTGTAGTTTCAAAAAATTTTTTCACAAAATTTGAGCGGATCAGTTTACGAAGTTCAAGCGGGGATGAGAATCTCCTATTTAATTGTATCTGGCCTAATGGAATACTCCATTTTAATGCACCTATGACAAAAAGTCTGGAGCATATTGTTTTACCTTGTACGTCCTTCTGCATGGTGGTTACATTTTTTTGGTCTTGTACATTGAAAACAGTAGAAGGTAGAGGTTAAGTTTAAATTACAAAAATGTTGAGCATATTAAGATCTACGTACCCTGCAATTTTGCAGTTATTGCCCTTTAGTTGTCAAATTTTTATGATTTTTATATATATTGTCTTATAGTTCAAAAACTATTCCAGATAGAGGTTGACTTTAATTTGCAGAAATGATCAGCATGTCAAGGACTACATTTTACATACGCCCAACTGGTTGGCATCTCATCCAAAATGGTCGCCAGCGGGGAACTAAGTTTAACATTGGACCCTGTGGGAAAACACATTCAAAAATTTTCTCCTCTGAAACCGCTCGACCAAATGGAACCAAACTTCATCACAAAAGTAGTTGGGTGGTTGCCTTTAAAATTGTGTTCGACATGTTCGCACCTCATTCAAGATGGCTGCCGGCGGGGACTGTGGTTTAACATTGGACCCAATGGGAAAACACATTCAAAGATCTCCTCTGACACTACTTTGCCAATTGGAAACGAACTTAGTCCAAATGGTCCATGGATGGAACCCTTTAAAAAATTTGTCCGGCAAGTCTGGGTGATATCCAAGATGGCCGCCAGCGAGAAACATAGTTTAACATTGCACCCTATTGGAATACTTTCAAAGATCTGCCCCTCTGAAACCACTTGACCAATAGACCATATCCAAGTTCATGGTCTGCACTCCTTAATTTATACTTTTAGACTGATCCCGGTGTGGACAAAAACTGGTTCCCGATTCCTTGTGGTAATGAGCACCAAGGAAAATAGAAATATTCTAACATGATTCTTTAAAAAACGGAATTATTTTTGAGAAAATCAAAGTTGCCAATATATAAAGCAACAGTAGTAAAACATTTTGGAACATTTCATTAGAGATATGGTCAAAGGAAATTCAATATTTCTGTCAGTGACAGGCAACTGATTTCATGGTTCTTAAGTAAAATAAATGATAGTATAAAAGAAAATATTTTTATATCAGGTGATTTTTAAGATTCAACAATCAGTACAAAATCACTTAAGATTAATTCAACTAGATCTGTTTGAATAAAACACCTACTTTGAAGTCTTAAATATTTGTGGTTGTCCACATCCAAGAAAGATAACTCTTACAAAGTGATAAATTAGGGAGTGCAAACCAGATCCTACCATGAATCTGGATATCACCTATTGGAACCAAACTTCATCACAATAGTCCTTGGGTGATTGCCTTTAAAAGTTGTATCTGACAGGTTCGCACCTCATCAAAGAAGGCCACCAGCGGGAAGTATGGTTTAACATTGGACCTATGGGAAAACACATTCAAAGATCTTCTCCTTGTCAGTCATCGTCTAAGTTTCTATCAAATCTGAATTTAGATGAAGGAGTTTCAAGAAATCTTTATACTCTTGCAAACGAAGTTTAAGGGATATACAGGTTGTATCGGCCTGTCTGTCTGTCTGTCTGTCTGTCTGTCTGTCTGATCGTCCGCATAAAGGGTACTCATTATGTGAAATCAACTCCTCTTACAGGTTTTATACTCCTTCAAAGGACAATTCTAATTACTGCATGGAGCGTGGCGTTCCTCAATATTGTTTGTCTACAATTGCTAGTCGCCAGGTTTCTTGAATCTGACCTGACTACTTCGCGTTGACAAGGTATTTCCCTATTCACTACCACAGGATGCACCCGGTCAGCTCTGTAGACGAAGCTTAGGAAATCTAATCTAGGTTTGGGTACCCCTTTACATGAAATATACCGCTATGTTGGCAAGATCGTCGCTAGCACATTGTCGTAGAATGAATAAATATTCAAATATCTCACACTGCTCAAATTGGGTTTTTAATTGACGGGTTATCTGTTATGTGACAAATTTAGGTTTTCCTATGAACCTCATATTTGCAGCTTAGCAACCATAATGTGAACATCTTTCAGCGACCAAAAAAGAAAAAAAAACGTACCTATATAAAGAAGTACTGAAATACAATAAAACACGTCGTATATTTATATAAACGGCCCATCTTGTAAATAAATAAATAAATAATTAAACAGAGTACATATGTATGTAATCCAAGAATAGATTATGGGTTTGGACAAATAAAATTTCATAACTTATTTGAAAATTTTTAACCATATATGGTTATTATCGGTTTGATTTTAATTTGATTTTTCTTATAAAATCAATTAAATTTGCTCATACAGGGTTATAATTACTAATTTTAAACTGTTACTCCTTGAAACACGTTTACAGCATAACTAAATTTACTGTTCATTTTTGCAACTTTAGTATTTTTGTATTTTTAAACTAAATAAAAGAATTATTACAAAAACTGCATATGCAGACTAAATTAGAACACATCCATACACCATTTATACTTACGCAATACTAAGTATATAGCAAATTACAATTATGATACGCTGCAGGGAAACATGCATACTCAATCTCGGCTGTGCCTTCCAAACAATGTTTCTATAATTTCAAATCTATGTCATTCTTGTTCATTTTTGTTTATTTGTTTTTTGTCTTTGTCATACTGTCTCAATTCGTGTTACTGTGAATTTTGTTGCTGTGAATTGCCGTGATTTGTATTTATGATTTGAGAATCCCTCGTTCTTGCTTCGGTATTAGTTTGCCGATGTATCTGCAATATCCTAATAAATATTATATTTCTATTTATGAAGAATTGGTATCCAGGGGTTCCAGCAGCTATTATAAGTTATCATGCATTGAACCAACTAATATGATTATTTAGATAGTGTCGAAAATCGTTGAACGGTAAGCGGCCTTCAGGCCGCGCCTTTCAACCATTTTCGTCACTATCTAAATAATCATGTTAGTTGATTCAATGCATGATAACATTTTTGTGCGGTTATACAAACCTTAGTTTGAAACGATAATTACGAAATGACCTACATTCAACTACACGATTATACACATAGACGCTATATCGACTGACCGCTTACACAGCCGAATGATGTATTGATAAAGGATATATGGAGCGAAAACCTTTGAAAATGAATGCAAATTAAATATTTCATATAATTTACATATTATTCAAAGTAAAGATGTATTTCACATTTTAATTTTTAATGTAAATATCAGGCTGAAATTAGTTTTACATTACGTGGAAGTAAACTATGTTTAATTTCGATATGTTTATTTATCCATGCTTACTTCATGTTTGTGAATTTTGTCCTTATGTACAATTCTTATATGTACGCTTTTGAATGACTTTGGTCTAGGTGAAACACCACATTATCATGATTATTGATTGTCTTGTTGTGTAGCCGGACATGGTTATTTAGCAGGTGGTTAATCAGCCAATAGAATCCAAGTTTACATCCGAACAACCGCACAATTGCTTTTTCTAACGGTTTCCGTTTAAAGTAAAAATATTTCTCAATTGAAATGTTTTCTTTTAAATAATTTCTTAGGGCTGAGCTATGAAGTTAGTCCCTTTTTAACTTTGATCGATATATAAATTAAAAAAAAATATTAACATAATATATTTGATCTCTGTAAATTTCCAAATAACACAATCTCCAATCTCTAATAGTTTCTCATATCGGGCAACGGATGAGTACGACTGTTAGACCACTTTGTCAGTTAATGCTATATTTCTTTTTTGTGTTTTGTTTTGTTTTGTTTTTGTTTTATTCGTTTTTTTCATGGATATAGCATTATTCAACATCTAGCAATGAATTCCGATCATAATGGTGCTAGTGGCCGTCTGAACTAGCTTTGAGTTATGAATGAAAATCATTGTTGAGGGCCTCACGGTGATTGCAAAGAACAACAATAAATGCGTTGTTCCATTGCATGGTTTTACCATGTATAATTAGGGACTTTGTCTCATATGCATTAACTCTTTATCATTTTGTTGTTTAGCGTTGAATCGTTAAAGGTATGATACCTCAGAGGGAGCTTGTTGTAGCAACTGATCTGATCAAGTCATACCTAGCGCCAGTGTTGAATTCTTACCTTAAGGTACAGAAATTTCTTTATTGTTGAATGTTTCAGGCTGCCTTGTCGATAAAAATCATTACAAAAATATATTCCCTTGATATCGTGCACAAGTTACTAGTATTAATGGGATGTCCGTCTGAACTAGCTTTGAGTTATGAATGAAAATCATTGTTGAGGGCCTCACGGTGACTGCAAAGAACAACAATAAATGCGTTGTTCCATTGCATGGTTTTACCATGTATAGTTAGGGACTTTGTCTCATATGCATTAACTCTTTATCATTTTGTTGTTTAGCGTTGAATCGTTAAAGGTATGATACCTCAGAGGGAGCTTGTTGTAGCAACTGATCTGATCAAGTCATACCTAGCGCCAGTGTTGAATTCTTACCTTAAGGTACAGAAATTTCTTTATTGTTGAATGTCTCAGGCTGCCTTGTCGATAAAAATCATTACAAAAATATATTCCCTTGATATCGTGCACAAGTTACTAAGTATTAGTGGGATGTTGTCTCATGTATATTATCTCCATGACTAGCTCTTTTCTCCAATGTTCAAAACTCTCCGGAGAATTTAGCCAATTCCCTCTTTGTTAGCGCATTTTACTCTGTTTAACTTGCATTTCATGCGATAAACAGTAGTACGTTGTCTTCGGAAATTGCTAATTTGTAGTCTTTTGTACGCGTAGGCCACCCACATGATTTCTATATTCCAAATGCCATATATTATATATGGTGGTATTTCGGCTGTCAGGCAATATAGGGGATAGATACGATCTTCACGTGTCAGATATACTAACCCCTCGTATTTCTTTCTCCTCATTTAGAACATATATATCTTGGTATGCATAATCGTAATGTTGATCTTCAGCAAGGGGAGGTAACTCTGTATTTCCTCTTATATGTCGAGTTGTTATACTTGTTCCTAACAAATGTACGTGTTGGTAAAGTGCATAAACCTTTATTCCATCAGCGGGAATAGCCTGTTAATATATATAAATAAAAGTGACAACAAAAGTCCGAATCGATCAAAGGGAGAGACCAGTAAGGAAAATCCGTATAACATACGACAGAATCAGGGAAATACAACCCAACGCAAAACATATTCGGCAAGCCGTCATATTCCCGACTTCGAACGGACATTTTATAAATAAAATGGTGGGTTAAACCAGGTTAATTATGCATCAACCTACCGCTTATATGACGACTAACTATATGTGTGCCCAGATCGTATTGAATATTGTCAAAACACTGATATTTTTTCACCCAGGTGAAATGTTTTTGTCGTTCGATGTAAAAGCCTTGTCTCATACAAGTAATATTTATTTCATTGCTCGGTGCACAAATCACATTAAAGTGGCATAAAGAGAAACCTCAAAGAAGAAGCCAAAACTTGAACAAAAGTGTCTTAAAAAAATTGGAAATTGAAATTGAATATTTATCAATCAAATCTTGATATCGTCCAATACATTTCTTGAGAAAAACTACTAATCTGCATTTATTGAAGCCCTGATTTGAAAGCTTACGAAATAAACATCTGGGTCGTTGCAAAAAATCTACATGCTCTAGCGTAACGGATTAATTGAGAAATATATACTCCATACGCTGGGGAAGACAGAATATTACTGTCGAGGTGTGGAAAGTTCAGTCTTTAACTACCATTTTTACAGTTTTACAATTTAAAAATATTGCAGGGATCCGATATGGCAACTAAGTGAATTATACTCTCGCGACATGGAGTATCTTTTGTATGATTACTATCACCAAAGAATTACCTTTAGATCAAAACAATCTATGTGCTTCAATAAATGTTTATCCCAATTAAAGAATTCAAATTGTTTGCCTTTGAATTCATTCAGCCGTGGGGGAGGGGGTTAATTCAATGGCTAACTTGCCTTCGGTAAAGTGTTAACGAAATTCTGAATGACTTTCACGTGTAAATCATGGGCTATTTGAGAGCGGATAACTTGATAATTATTTTCCTAATCGCAGTCGTGAAGATGACGCTATTCCAGGGTTCAACGCTGTGGCTGTTTCTGTACTATTTAAAGGTGAATTTACCTTAGCATTTGTGATAACGTTTTCTTAACGCGAACGAATTGATTAAAGCGATTTAGTCCATTCACATTAGAATGCGCATTCCAATTCTAATTGAGATAATGTTGTGTGATCAGATTTGGCGTTTTAATAAAAAATGAATTCAAATTCATTCCAATTGATTCGAATAAAGCGTCCGTGTGAAATCAGCATACCGTTTTGTCGTGTCAACTTATCTGTTGAAATAAATATCAAGTATATGACACTGCAATTAAATCATGTACAACAGAAGGTTACCTTGTCGATGCTACCAATCCCCGACCCTGACGGATTTTTTTTTGCTAGCACCTCAAATTTGACGAAAATTATTATCTTAATTCTAAAATTTTCAAGTCAAAGAACGACATTATTTCAAAATTATCAATTTTTCTACATGGAGAGTTAATTTCCTACTTGTCCTGTTTATGAGACGTATGTTTCACGGTAGATTCGTTACGCGAGAGCTAGCATCAAGTATTCTGACTTTCTCATCAAACTTCCTAAACTCCACCTTTTCAACAGAGCTTCAAAAACTTCCGTCCCATACGATAATTAAAAGGCTTTTTAAAAGATAATTGTCCCCTGTGGACAAATTTGATCCAAACCAAGATTAAGTTTCCCCCAAGTTCTTTGATTAACATTTCTTTTCACTGTCTACGACATATAATCCACGAAGATGGACGTTTGAAATCTAAGCTATATAACAAACGTAATGATTTTAACTTCCCAGTAATGATCACTTCCCTTGTTCCTCCAATATCTTATTACTATTGTCTCAAAAGCAAATGGAAGAGTAGGTTTGGACGCCTAAAACTGATGAAACCCGTTATTTCATTTAAAATACCTGCACCAAGTCAGGACCATTGAAGTTCACAATTTTGTCTTTTCACCCTCTAAATCTAGGCTCCTGTTCGGCAGTTTTGTTTTTACTGAAAAGTTCTGCTTTTCGACAATTTGAATGTCACTTGGTGTTATTATGGATTAATTTCTCTCTATTAATTTTTTTCATTTATTTTTATTTTTGAATTTTATTATTTTCACCTGCACTGAAGTGACTGGAACTGTCGGTATGATTATGCACAGTTCTAGAATTAACTTCAATACTGAGTAAATCTATAGTTTTGCAACTCGTGTGTGCAATTCTGTATACTTTATCTGTATACAAGTGTTTGCTTTGAACATAAGTTAGCAATCAGACACAATTAATACAACTCTGATCTTCATTTCATTATACAATATGTCAGTATACGCTAAATCCTCTAGAACACTCGAGTTCATTCCTATTTATATCCAGTATCATGCTCATCATGTCCTTGTTTTAAATTTTTTCTTCATTCTAAAATTATCATTTTAGGGTACATTCTATCAAATTTAATTCTACAAAGTCATACCTTGCTTGTACACTTTGATGAACATAGTCCTAATGATATGAACTCCTTTTGGAATGGTGGAATTAAATGCATGTTGTGTATTCCAACGCCAGCGTGCATTCCGCCTGCATCATGTTTCCTAAGTTGTGAAGTCAATACCAGTCTCATACCAGAGCTATCTACAACATCTGAATGATGAAATGGAGTGGATGTGGAATAAAAGTTTCAAAAGCATGGTAAGCTGAAGCGAATGAATTAAAGCTTTATCTTTGTCCAATATCAGGAGCATTTTTTATCTTTATCAATTTGATGTTACTTATTAGTCAAATCATATCAAAAACAAAAAATTGTGAGGTCTTATGCTTAAACTTGCCAGAATTTATACATAACTTGGTTTATTTCATTTACTCGTGGTAATCAAAATAAAACAGTATACATTTTCTTTCGGTTGTAGTAAAAAAATGCATTTTTGCGGCTTCAATCGAAGTCTGGATCTATTGGTAAAGTTTGATGAAATCTAACTTGTGGTTTACTGCGTTTTGCATCAACAAATGAGCTGGTTTTGGTATGAAGCATGATCAAAATTTGAGGTAAATTATTTGTTGTGAACATTGGGCTAATTATTACTGACGGTTTTGAAAGAGATGAATATTAACAAAGCGAGAGACGACGACACAGTACGATGGCAAGGCACAAAATACCTTGGTGTCGACTACGCCTACAGCAGGCCACAGAAAATACATCATTAAACTCATAATACGGTAATAAGACTTTGTGTTTAATTTCTAATTTTTGCATTTAAGCACTACCTTAAGTGATCAAAGGCTGTTCATAACCCAGATTTTTAACGTTGCTTAGAATTACATAGTTTTTTTTAAGGAATTCTGGTATTTTTTTTTTTGCAAAGTATTTTTATCGAAAAAATACCAAACTTCCATTTAAATATTTCAAACCATCAATATCCATTTGATATTTAGTCCTTCTGACAAAGTAAACTCGATCACCAAAGAATAATTAAATACTATTGTAGTTCTGCCTAAAAGCGAGATAACTCAAAATATTTACTACCATAAATTTTCAAAATTTACGCTGCAGTTCAGTAGCTAATGGATTCGCACATCTCTATTGTACAATGCTATCAATGATTACTTAAACTGATGATGCCCTTTATCAATCACAATGTAATGTATGTATATATTACCAGGGGAATACCAAACCAATTGTTTGATTTTGTATGGAACAATATATCAAAAACAATTACGCTGAAACGGGCTTTAGGTTT
>MJUU01052459.1:8403-19403 GCA_002080025.1 Modiolus philippinarum
TATTTTTTCACTATTCGTTTGATAGTCTAGGGCATATTGTTTGCTAAAGTCGGTCAACTCAAAACGGTTCACGGTTTGACCGCAAAATTCCTACTGTCATTTCTTTGGTGATATAAGTTTTTTGTATTTGTTTTGCCAATTTGTCGAATAATGATTTTGATCCCATTGTTGGAATGTATACTTATTGTTTACTTAGGTAATAATGAAAATTAAAATGGATTTCAGGCTGGAATGATGTAGGGTTTCATAATTCTGACGTCATATCGCCCAACATAGACAAATTAGCTGAAATGGGAGTAATACTGGACCAGTCCTATGTTCAACCAGTATGTACACCGTAAGTATATAATAGGAATATATGCATTAAGCAATCTGAGATATTGTCATGTGAATGAATGTCTGACTCATTTTATTCAGCATTGCAGTAATTGCAGAAACTGGAGTCTAGCTAAAGTAACTGCAACTATTAGTTTTGGTTAGAAAATGAAATCAAATGATCAGCTACAAAACAGATCTTTTAAAACAATAAATACTTCGCTGACTGTATGACGGGCGCTGTATGCAAGACAGTACAAGCTACCTATCCGGAGCACCTGATGTCACGCTGTTTTTTTGTTCACACTGTTAGTGCTTAAGGTTTTAGTGTTATGGTGTTGTTAGAGTGTTTTTCTTGGTGTGTAGTGTCTTTGGTCTTCTGTCTTCTGGTGTTCTTGCTTTTGCCTTGTCTCTTGACTTTGATTTATGTAATTGTGTGCTTTGTTCCACCCGGTATTCTATACTTCCGTCGTTTTTGATGTATAACAATCGATATTTTATTTATCCAATGAAGTTACTTTCCGAACCAATCGCAATAGTTTGTTTGTTTAATCCATAATTTCTATTTTCTGAACGGAAAAGTAATTGTTTATTATTAAATGAAAGTAAAAATACTCCACATTTTAACAAAAAAACATGTGACAAAATTACCACAAGAACCGGCGTCTTCTCTTTCCCTTTAAGAAATGAATTCTTTGCTAAATAATCTTACTTTGACCTAATCAGCAAATAATATGTTTGTTTTATTACATTTGTTACAAAAACGCAAAATATATTCATCATAGTGAAATGTAATAAATTGTGTTAGGATTTTTTTTGCAACAAATTAAGGCAGAAATAGTTTATTTCAATCTTCTGGTTCGCGAATGACGAAATAAGCACTATCTCCTTAAAATCAAGGAAACATTCTAAACTGTCATACTCTAGATACTAAAATATAATGTTTTCTTTGAATTCGGGTTTGAATTTCACTGTATCAGACATACAAGAAGCCTTCTTAGAAGAATTTAACTGTTTAATTGAGCTATTTATGACCGTTCTAAACGAAAGAAGTAAAAAATAAGAATTCTCCGTTTTCTAGAATTTCCGTTAATTTGTTGTTGAGCTGTAGATTTCTTATAGAATTTATATATAACCTTTAAATATAAATATTATATCGTTACAGCATGCCCGACTTTTAAGTAGATTACGCTTATAAATGTTTGAGACAACCTAAAGACTTACAAAATGCAAAATTTTAACCCCTTCCTGGACATAAAAACAGTACTTATTTAATTTTACTTCGCTTTAAAAGCTACAGATTTGTGATTAGTTTGAAATATAACAAACTTGAACCATTACCTATGCACATATACCTACATAGGTACAAATAAGACCATGCCTCGGGTTGTGTAGGTAATAATTCATTTAAAAAACGGAGGAAAAATAAAAATGTTTGGATTTTTAGTTTTCCAGATGTTCACCATTTCGCTTTAAGCAAACGAAATTATGTCTCAGATAAGAAAAATAACAAAATACCTCCATTTAAATTTAAATGGATGAACTTCAAACGTTTATAACTTCTTTATTTTTCAACGGATTCTGGTCAAATTGGACTCGTTGGAAAGCGCGTTCAATTATCTTTCATTTTGTGTACAAATCTTGCGTTTATGCTGACGGGTCTGAGCGCTATACTACGCTCCGCGCCCAGACCAAATGGTCCATAGTTTGCCTGTATTTGACCCTGATTTAATTTCTGCATAAAATAATGTTGTAAAAAGACTTTTTAAGATAACATATATTTTCATTTACATTTGGATATTCAAGAAATGACCTCTATATTGTTCCCCAAAATACATAAAATGCCATCAAAAAATGGGTTATCCATCTAGTGTCTTAAAAAAATAGTTATTTACTGCATTTTGTTTACACATAGACATCAATATGCCACTTTTCATGAAACAAGTGCTATAATTCACCTTCATATGATTAAATCTGTGGTAAAATCTAAAGAAGACATCATGCATATTATTTTATTCAAAAGAGTACAAGTACGATTTTTTCGTGGTTTTAAGTATGTTCTATTTATTAACACGAACCCAAAGATTCGTGAACGGAATTCCTCTATAATTGTCAACTTAACATCGCCAGTATTAAAAAAACATGCCAAGACTTCAAAAATGCCTAGTTAGGATGGGAATATCATCTCTTGAATCGATATGTACATGAGATAATATCTCATATGTACACTTTGTTCAATTACTATTATCTAAAATCTAAAACCTAAGGTTTAACTCCATCGTAGTTTTGTCCTTAAATATATTTGATTATTCGGATTTTGTTTGGTTTTATGCATTCTTAACATTTTTATGAAACTATAGATTTCCCATGTTTTGGCTCTAGTGCTGCAGACGAGGAATTAATTTCCGAAATTGCCATACAGTTTGTTAAAATGATCGCAGTTGGAGTTAACATATGTGTTATGGTCTCATGTCCATTTACTCCATATTCTTTCGTAAACTATTTAATTGAAAAGGATGGTTTATATGTTCTAACGGCCCACAATGAAATTAAAAAAATAGAATCTAGACAGCAGAGTCTCAATGTCCCTTTTTGTGATTCAATATAAGTCAACAGCAGACAATTAATGCTCATTTCATCCATATTCTACGTGACAAGATCAATTAAAATGGAATACTACAGCTGAGGTCGGGTTGCTGTCATTTATATAAAATGTTGTGTTTTACATTGACTTTACGAAAACAGTAGCCAGGGTGGTGGAAAATAGTGCACGACCCGAAGGGGGGTGCACTATTGTCCCCTGGCTACTATTTTCCACAGTCAATGTAAAATACAACAACTTTTGACTATTTTGAAAAGTAACATTATACAATTATGGCCCACTGTTAAGGGAAACATCCAGATTTGTCAACCTGAGGAGGGAGTTGTTTCCCGAGGGCTCTGTCCGAGGGAAACCACTCCTCAAAGGGATGACAAATCTGGATGTTTCACGTCAATAAAAGGCCATAATTGTTTTATTATATTTTAAACAGTTTCATTAATTCCAAATCAAGAGGTCGTATTATGGTTTTAATCTCACAAAAAAGACTGATATAGTCTGCTAGTGCTTTTAGAATCTACAGGGTTGTTTCTCTCTGTGATGTCATATCCGGGTTGTTCGGCGGGAAACAATAGGGATGTTCCCACAGTGATGTCATATCGCGGTTGTTTGCTAAAACATCTGAGCTATTTTGAAGTCACATGATTGCTTTCATCCAATTAGATCTTCTCTTACTTAGTAAAATATAATAATGACAAATAGTTCTGTTCCATTTAAAATATTTCACAGTATGAAAAGTCAACAACAATACTGTCAAAATTAGAAAAAAATCTAAGCGCTGTTGCAGACGGCACTCTTTCAAATGATGATCAGAAACTTGATTACATCAATTGCACAGGTGATCAAGCGGATATGTACCACCACTTGTCGGTCAGATCAAAACTCCGCCTCCCACACGTGATATTTGATGATGATTGACGTAAAAAACAATAGTCTTCACAACAGCAGTGTTAAACTATTGCAATAGTGCAACAGTCAACGCTATTTCTTTTGAAAACTATGCGAAAAAAAATTACTATAAAATAACCTTCTTACAGGAGGTATAATAATTCTTGTTAAATACAGCTTTAGATAAAATTCATAGTCGATCAGTTTACTTTTAAATAACATAAGTGTAGTCATCTTCAGATGAAGGTTTGATAAAATATTAGAACTCGTGGAAGTTACAAGTGGAAAATAGGAAGATCTCAAAATACGAAAATAAGACTTTACTTTAACGATGCTACTCACGTCCCCATGACAGCACATTATTGTGAATCACTATTATTTGATTATTAACACTTCTTTAAATTAATAAAACATTTATTAATGTCGTCATCTATTTATAACAGGTCAAGAACAGCATTTATGACAGGAATGTATCCATTTAAAGTTGGAAGGCAGGTAAGTAAATAATTAGTGATAAATATTAATGGCATGTGTTATTGTAGTCACGTCAAAGTCTTGGTCCATAATCATCTTCTGAAATTGTAACAATTTTGAGGTTTTCGTACCTAAATTGACCACTAAAAAGAACAGGATAATACTAAGTACAACCCTGTAAGTGTCGAGGCTTTAGGGCACCGTCAATAGCTCTGGAGTTTCATTATTTCAAACTTAGATCTTTCGTCCTCATCGGTCATTGACAATACACGAAGCACATAGTTTCCGTCGGTAAAAGCTAATGAAAAGCTTCGTTTCAACGTTTAATAAAGTAAAACGTTACTATTACATCCGACTTTAAAAAGCAAGTCTTTAAAACAGAAGCTTTAAGTCTTCTGTTTCACTTCCATTTGATAATGGAAATTCTCTTCTGCTGACATTTCGGCACCGGATTTTGCATGGTTGTGTAGAAATATTATACATTTCTGGAACCACTTTTAATTTGATGATTTCCAATACATGTTGAAGAAAACACACTTTTTAAAAATGCTCCATACTTTTAAATGGATGATATTTTCCGCGCACAATTATCGACTAGACTGGACCATTCTGAATTAGGTAAAGGCAGGTATATCTTTAAGTCAGATGATAAGCAAATCTCACTTTGGCTTTTTCCATGTGCTTGGACCCCCTTTTGATTTAAGAAAAAAACATACCCGTAAATGATATAATTCAACAAAATACTTAAACATGTAATAAATGATTTGAAATAAATTGTTAATGTACTGCTAATTTCTATTCGGTGTTTACAAACAAAAAGTCCGTGGATAACAATTGTTAACCCCGAACGAGTACACCTTGCTATTATTAGGTAGGTCAACTCGGGTCATCTAATTCATCAAGTTACTTGGTCGCCCTTCAAATAGAACAATCCTACACTTAGAAATTTTCATCTGTTTGAAAATGTGAAAAAGTGAAAATGCACATGACTGCAGACTTTTGTGCATGTCGTTAACGGCCAATTCAACGTTTTTCAGTTATGTATGATCATTTTTGATATCCATATCAAATATGATAAAGATTAGTGTAAAAATAAAGCTGAAATCGTGAGATTTCCATTATCTAAAGGAAGTGAAACCGACTTTAAATTCTCATTGTTTCACTGGAAGAAAAACCACTATTTCCGGTGGTAAATATAACTATAAAAGTCACTTCACCAACAATTGATAATTTGCTAGCCACCATATACAACTCACAAAAAGGAATGTCACTATCATTTTATAGCGGATAAACATCTTTTAGCATCGCACTTTGTTTCACAACTTATAAGTACTAAAAATTGATTTATTCTCGACAATGTAACAGGAAATGAAATTTGTTAGCTTACATATTGCTGCCTCGTCTTGCTTGTTACAGGCATCATGGCTTGTAACGTAAAGTCAACACCACATAACGTAAAGTAAAAACTACAAAACGTAAAGTCATAACCACAAAACGTAAAGATAAACTGACACAACGTAAATAAGACACCACCCAAAGTAATGATATTTTGACAGCACGTAATGATATGTGCACATCATAAGACAGTTTTGGCGTTCCATAAATTAGACTATATTCCCTCATGCTGCTGTGTTTAGTTATTATTTCTTTTGAAAATTAATGTATCTAATTGCCACTAATGTAACCTTAACTGGAAAATAATTGATTTGATTTGCAATATCCATGCAGCCTAGACCGAATTCTTCTGCCTCTGTGGTGCAAATATAACCAATTTATCATTTATCTTTTCTATTTGGACTTTTATTTTTATCTTTTAATTTTTGCTGTTGTCCCATTCGGTCTACATGCAGCCATGCTCGTGATATGCTTATTTGCAAGGGTATCCTATGGCCCGAAAAAGTGTAGATCAATTTCTGTATACCGAAGTTGCTTTGGTGTCTCTTGAGTACAGAAGTTAAGTATTAAGAATAATAAGCACATTGTATACATATATATTGCAGCATGGTGCTTTGTTTCCAGAGCAGCCATCTTGTGCAGCAATGGATCACGTGACACTTGCAGAAAAATTAAAACAGAATGGATATGCAACGCATATAATCGGGAAGTGAGTCGACATAATTAACAAAATATTGTATAGATTATCTTTAAACATTAACCATCCCTGAGATACAAAGAAAATACTGACGAACTTTATTATAAAATCATTTTCTCTTTCAAATCTCTATCCTTACCTGATTTACATTTTCTTTTATGATCCTATGCCATAGGCCTTTTTAAAAAATAAAAAAAAGTCCGCTCTTCGTTTTCGACTTTTAAATACAATAAAACAGTTCCGGTTATCAACCCAACATGGTAAGTGTTGTTCATGCTGAACTGTTCATATTATATTACTTGGTCATTGTTTACCATGACACTACACTTATTTCATTAGAATTAAAATGTATTTAGTGGTAAAGTTGTTTATCGGTAATTTGTATGAGTTTCCTTTGATCTCACGAAGCAAATATTTTTCAATATTTGCTACTGCCCGAATACGAAAAAATATTGGGAAAAAGTATCTTAGGCCACGCCTACTTTATTAATCAGAACTGATCAATTAAACAAAGCAATATACATGTTACGGAGAATCTTGCCGGATCGTACAAATTCTTTTACTATTCAATACTAGTCAATTTCACGATTTGTTGAAAAATAACATTCATTTTCAAAATTTGTTCTATTAAATGATATAGTTAATTACCGATAAAAAGAATAATATAAGTTTTGTTTTTGATACAAGAAATATTGGCTCCGATAATGGACTCACCCACAAGGGGCTCGTCCATTATTGTTCGCCAATATTTCTTGTATCAAAACCAAAACTTCTATTATTCTATATGTATTGTTAGCCAACCGTACAAGTGATAACCGGAAGCGAAGAGTGCTTATATCCTCATTTTGATTTGAGAGTTCCAGGGCTATTGGTTAGTTGTTCTCCCATAGCTTTTATACGTCTGTCAGTTCATGGCCTTCTGCAAGTTTTGATATGATCTACACTAAAAGGACCCTAATTGTCGAAATGGCAGTCTACTGAAACTAAATTTACAGTTAAAGGGTATGTAAGTCTCGTCATGTGACACCGAGATTTCACGATAAAATTGAAATTCAAAAACGTTTTCCGCCAAAATATGACGTTGCAGGATTATGACATCCGAAAGTTTTGCTTGAAACGTCATATGTTTTTGTTAAAAATGGAACGTCCGGGTACAAATTATGTTCCAAAATTGGACGAGACTTACAGACCCTATTTCGGTGTTTAGTTTCTGTTATAGATATTCATTACTGTTCTAATTCCTTGATGTAGGGAATTCGTATTATGGGGAAAGGAGTTTCCTGAGTGGATTATAGATTAATATAAAAATTTTAAAACTGCTTGTTTGTAAAATGTTATGTGGATGTTGAAAAGAATTGATGAATTTCATTATTTTACGAAAGGATATGGAGTAAATGTTATGTTTATTTTTTAAACTTGCATTTATAATCATATCAATCAGCGTGTTTTCCAATATCAACAATTAATTGATATAAATGCTTAATATTAAGAGATTTCACTTTAATTGATTTCAATCCAATTTCAGATGGCACTTGGGATTTTGTAAATGGGAATGTACTCCTACATACAGGGGTTTTGACAGTTTCTATGGGTTTTACAATGGTCAGGATGATTATTACAACTACACCGTTGGCCAGTTAATACATGGTATGTAGAACATAAGAATGGATTCCTCTACAGGTAGGAGTGCTTAAAATAAATTATCCTATATTAACATAGTAAAACTTCGATTTACAACTTGCGAGCTTTAGCTCCAGGGAGAAATCTTTTTCATGTGACGTAANGGGGGGGGGGGGGGGGGGGGGGCTAAACAGAAATCCTGTACATGAATCGCTTAATATTGATGATATCACAAGAAGAAGGATAGTGGTGATTGAAAAAAGGGTATTTTAGGTAAAAATTATATGAAGATTTCATATTAATAAAAAAGAATAAAAATAGAATATCAGCAGTTTGGCCTAATTAAGAACTATTCAAAGTTAGTACGATTACTATGAGTAAATATGTCTAGCACACATGCGAGCACATTGCAATACATCGGCAAACGAATACCGAAGCAAGAACGAGGAAGGGGAAATTCTAAAATCATAAATCGAAAACCACGGCAATTCACAACAACACGAATTGAGACAGTATGACAAAGACAAAACAAATAAACAAAAAAGAACTATAACGTAAGAAAACTAAAGCACTAGCAGTGTGAACCCCTATAAAAACTGAGGTATCGCCAGGTGCTCCGGAAGGGTAAGCATGATCTGCTCCACGCGTGGCACCCGTCACACTGCCAGTGGATAGTCCGGTTTTGTCACAGTCGATGTTAGTCAGTCCGGTAACAAACGCTGTATCTACCCAAAGATATAATAAATATTATTATGCTTCCTGTAAGAAACTGCATTAATAGTGTCTAATATACTATTTTGGCATAGTATACCTGCAGCCATGTACTATGCCTGTCACGTGACTTGGTAGGCGGAGCTACAGTATTGTCAATCAAATAGTGATGAAATCTTGCTTGTAGGTATCTACTGTCATAGAAACAACCTTAATTTGGTAATATTTCTAATAAAATAAAGTGTTTACCCCATTCATTTTACTTATCTCTTCATTTTATATCATGAAATAAAGGAATTTTTGAGATCCGCCATAAAAAGTTATTTTTCAAATTTCCATGACATTATGCAACTATTTGAAATATAGGAATTTAAACTGATAGTAACCAAATGAAAAGAACATTTATTTATTAACTTGGAAATTGTAATTAAAAGATGAAAATTAATGACACAGTCAGCATAATAATGATAATAACTTTGTGTTTAGCAATGACTATGCCAAAATAGTGGTCAGGGTTGAATACACATAGTGCACTCCCCTTCGGGTCGTGCACTATGGTCTCAACCCTGACCACTATTTTGGCATAGTCATTGCTAAACACAATGTTATTATCATATTATTGTTTACTTCGTATACCACTACTATAGCTTCCGTTTTTGTTTGGTTTTGTGTTCAATACAACTGTTACGTATTATTCTTGAAATTTCAATCTACTATTTCATGTGCAATACTCAAATCGCTGTATTTGCTTTTGTTTTGGTATAACTTCATGTTCATAATATTTCCAAAGAATCTGGCCACTCTTGCGAGAAAACAAATGTAACAGAATATAATTCCAACCTTTTTGACATTTTTGCAAGGCCCTATTAAATTGGTCAACGTCATGAACAACAAAGAAGACATTTCTCGATAAATGCTTCTTGCCCATTAATAGGCTCTTATGTAAAACAGGGAAGTATAAAGTTACGTTCAATTCAGTGTCAAGATTCTTTTATGCTCAAAGGATTGGAATTATAAGAGATAAAAGTAATTTTGAAGGAATTTATGGATGTGTAAACGTGGACTCTAATTGATAATTTAACATCCTTCATACTTTTTTTCAGTTTGTGAGTGAGTGGGCTGCGTTTATACATCGATAAACTCCTCCAGAATGACTTTTATATTCCCAAAGCACATCTAATAAGTGCAAGGAGCCCTTATTGAAGTCACATAATCCGTCTTAAGAAAATAATCTGCACATGTTCACAACTCTTTTTGAATTAGTTAGACAAGGTGCAACAACACAGTAAGCTTAAGGAGGCACACCACTGTTGCGGTCTCCCACTCGTATGTTAAATTCCGAGATTTCAAAAATTCACATACAATAGAAATAAATTTTCCAAGGTGTGGGTACTTGTTATTCTGTAAAATAATCACTATCACAATAAAAATAAATACATTTAAACCACATAAGAAAGTAACGTTCCGGTTAATTTTTGTACATAGTCGCAACAGAGAATGTTCAGGTTTTATGTCGTATTTCATTCGATCCGTTCTAACTTGTTTCGCAACTTTAATATGTTTTTTTAACTGTTCCATGCTCTCCATCATTCAACTAGTAATAGTCTATGCTTTTGTTGATTATAACATGTACCAATTTGCTGGAGTCACTACAAATTAAAAGGCACTATTTTTAATGGTACTATTTCTGTCAAGAATTTGCGTATATTGCAATAGTGTAGCGCCCCCTAATGGATGCATCACCCGTGATGTAAAATTTAAAATGGTCCAACAATTAAGGTGGTAGACGTTTGTTAAGGGACATAACTCTTTAAATTAGTAAGGTGTTTGAAATAGTGTAGCGCCCCCTAATGGATGCATCTCCTGTGATGTAAGATTTTAAACGGTCCTATAGTTAAGGTAGAAGACGTCTGTTAAGGGAGATAACCTCTTGAAATCAGTAAGGCGTTTGAAATACACAGCTTAAATCAATGCTGTTTAAGCAGTGATATGAAAGAGCATTGGAATCGTGTTTGTTACATAGAAGCTTAGAATATCCTTATTAAATAACTAAATACCGAGGTTACTGTGAATTTACTTTCTGCATATGCGCATTTCGACAACTTATGTCTCTTCAGTGCAGATAAAATCTAAACATTTGGAAGACCATTTACTCAAAAATATTTAAAACCTGATAGAGAACAAATAACCAATATGATCTAAATGTAAAGCCAAAATAAATGATTAAAACATCCGATTTTTAAGAGTCTAGTCCCCTAACCGAAGTCTACCTCCTTTAAACCACTCAATGCTGGATCGTTT
>MJUU01052459.1:32271-42875 GCA_002080025.1 Modiolus philippinarum
AAAAAAAAACTGTTAGGTTGCTAATCTCATTTTTACGATGCAAGTGATTAAAATTTGACTGAACAGTGACCTCCTTAAAAGTTTTATTAGGCTTTAATACCTGTAATGCGTGATTGTTCTCACCCTAGAAAAAACATTTGACAACATACTTAGAACTATGTGATATGATAACAATATTTGGTAGTAAATATTTCTTACGTTGGAACATAATGCACTTGTGTGATTTTGGGTCTTTGTCTCTTTGACACATTCCCCGTTTCCCTTCTTTTTCCTATTTAACATCGTTTTCAGTTGATAACTTGTATTTCTCCAATCGAGATAGTTAAACTTTCATATTTTAAAGTTCGAGGTGTACGGAGAACTTTAAGATATGGAAATTAAAACATACTGAAGAGATTTGAGAAATTATCGTAATAAACGGGAAACAAAGTTAGAGCTTGCTTCTCTCATTCTTACTCAATTTATTTGAAGCAAAGTAATCTCCGTAGTCTTCATTGTCGGCATTTCTTGCCACCATCGTTGCAATGTGTATAATTGCATCATTCATGCTTGAAATTAGAGAAAAAGACTATAACTTATAAAACACTTTAGCAATGAGATTTATCTAATATTGTGACATGTAGCACAAGTTCAAGATTTTCTAATATTCAGCATGGGCCTTGCAGTAAATCACCCACAGACCTTCAAAGAAAATGAATTTTAAACCTGCAGAAAGGATAGCACTCACTACATAATTATACGTGGGTTACAAACAGGTTTCCCATTATGGATATACTGTACTTACTTACTGTAAACCTGGAAATTTTCCCGTCGTCTTTATTTCGCGGTTGTGTAGATACATTTCATTTAGTGAAGTCTTGAACTCGCAGTTGTCGGTCAATCTACTGAATCTCCCAATTTAATAAAAATATTCGGGACTGTTTAATTTTTTTGCTTCATTCCTTAATGCGAAAATCGCAATAATAAAACTTCCGCAAAAACTCCCTGTTAACAGTTCTCTCCAAGCAGAACAAAATCAAATTTCAATATATATATACATAAACAAATTCGTTTCGGTTTGTTGAGACGAATGTTAAACTAATATTATCTACTAACAACATTTTAAAGGAATGGTAACGGCTTTAGATGATGCTATTGGTAACCTTACTCAGTCTCTAAGTCAGAATGGTCTTTACGATGATACCATTATCATATTTACTGCTGACGTAAGTTATTAACGATCAATGTTACAGTTTAGGAATTCAGACCACAGTAAAACACGTAATCAGTTTGAATGTCACATATGATGACTGATTTTAAATGGAATACCATCACTTTCGGCAATCATCGGAAATCGACATGGCTAACTGAGGTTTGTGGTGCATTCGTAACATGCGACGAAATATATCTGATTTAATTGAACCATGATAGCACTATTCCTTACTTTTAACATTTTTTACTTTTATTAAATGTAGGATACTTAAATACAGACAATATAGTGTTATGTGATCTTCGAATGGAAAGGATCATATGACAAAGCTGGTCGCTGGATACAGGTTGAATTTAAATGAAATTCATTACAACGGGAAATACAGAACTTTGTCACATAAAACAGGTGAATGTATTACACGGGTGGTCATTAAAGCAGGTTTGACTTCACACCTAATAGTTTATATTTTCGTGGGTTCTTAAGCAAATCACAGGATACAGAATACATTTACTCCGAAACAAAATCACTATAAATATATGGTTTGTTAATACAAAGAGACCTTTAACAACCAGCAATTGCCCATGTCTTATTTCAGAATCAAGATGGCTTTTTTAAAATTCCATTCGGAGATCCCATAACAATATGTTTGCTGTATTTAAAGCAATATGAGCTGTATTTTTTCATTTTTTTGGTTCCAGAAGAATTCATCATTCCAAATTATAGTATGCATAAATAAAGCAGTTTCAAAGCCAATACCTCGTAGAAACATATAGACATGCGTACCGGCATTGTTTATACTGACAACATTTCATGGTCCGACAAAATCACGTGCAAAGAGGAAGTTGAAGGATAAGTGTGTCAATTATTGTTTACATTGGCAAAATAAAAAATGCAACCTATATTATTTCCTTAAGGGTGTCTTAATTTTTTTTAAACACGAGAGGGATTTAGTTGATTGAAATTTCAATGATTGATTTAAAAATAACTCCACGTGTACATGGCACTGGTCATGAATTCGACCGATTCTACCTCGTCTTTATTACGTAAGCATTCATTTAGACTTGCTTCATTGAAATAAGAACCTTTTCGGGCATATTGTAAACTGTTAACCAATGCCGGAGACTGATCATGAAAAAAATTGTAATCCGAAGTATTTTTTTTTTGCATTTTTCCGGATTTGTTTTTAAACTACACAACTTGAAGCAAAATAGTCCGAAAAGTTGTGTCTAAACCGGCAACTGCATCACAAATGTCAAATGTAGATACATCATCAAGCCGACGTTTGCCGATTGGTGGTACGTTTGTTTATGTTGACTATATATAGAATCTCTGTCAGGTGCTTTTTCAGGGCCGATAATTAATCACCCGTCATAATTGTTCACAACCGGATTCAAAATTAGCTTAATAATCGAAATTATGAAGTATTCTTGGCGTTTTTATCCTTAAAAGGGTATTTGATTTCATTTTCTAGACAAACGGATACGACACAGCGCGTTTTTAGAACCCAAATAGCGCCATCACAGAGCAATTTAAGAAAATGTAACAAATGCATCACAAAATCACTATAAGTTCATGATGCTGTAAAACAAAGATATTTTTCATAACCAGCAATTGTTCATGTCTCATTTCAGATTCAAGATGGCCCTTAAATAATGCCATAGTAAGATGTTAATCAATGTTACAATAATGTTTGCTTTGAATAAACACTAACGTTCGTATATTCTAAAAAAGTAAAAAGTGTGACGGATGTCATGATTGAGTCTCATCAAACTTTCTGTCCCAAAAAGCTTGTAGACTGGCTTTTCATAACTTTTCCTTTTTAAAACAATAACTTTTTAAATACATACATCATGTTGTAGAATGGTGGATGGCCGACCTTTTTCGGTAACAACTATCCACTCAGAGGAAGTAAGATTACAGTGTATGAAGGAGGTACCAGGGCGGCAGCTTTCGTACATGGTAAAGGACTACAGAAAACTGGTATAACATACGACGGGTAAGTTCTAAGCCATTGTTATGAATGAAGTGTATAGTAAAATACAAGGATGCCTCACTGTATAACATCACAACAATTTCTCACATTGATTGAAATACATATTGCAAATGCTTAAATGTGAGAAATTTCATAATCAACGTGTATAAGCTATGAAATTGTTTCTCTAAGACAAGACAAAAACACCAAGGATTGTTTACCGCATAAATTTGGTGGGAATTTATCGACACTTGTTCTCCTCTTTAGAAAGAACAATTGCAGGCGCGGATCTAGGCAATTTGAAAAAAGGGGGTCTTATGAAAAAATGAAAGATAATTGCGCCGAGCGGAGCGAGTCGTGACAATTTTTGGGGTATTTCTTAGTAAAACATAAGGATATTCATTTAGAGTTCCCCCGGACCCCCCTTTTGGCTCCGCAAATGAAATGTTTCCACACCATTCAGGAAATGTGAACACTGGAAAGAAATTAGAGAATATGCAATACAAATAGCACTTTAAATATAATTTTATTGCATTTGAAGGCGTTGCAGTTTACGAGAATTAGACGTTTATAATGAGTTGAATTTCGAATGGCCAAAGTCATCGATGTGCCAGGACCAGTCGGGGCGCAGCAGGACAAGGGTGAAGAGTTATTATGGCAGGAAAGGCAAAATCAGTTTTAAAAATATGCCTTTAATTTGTTTTTTTTTATCATATTATTCAGTTTTGTTTTGTTTTTACGTGATAAACGTAGGACTAAAACATAGTAAAAATTATCTGTTAGAACGGTTAGAACATGTCGTGAGAGACGTTGTAAATTGTGTAAATACAGTTCAACGACTGAAACTTTCCAAAGTACAGCTACCTGTAATATTTTCAAATCTTTGGACAATTATCATGTAAATCGCCAAATGTCATATATCTGGTTAAACGTTCTGTCTATAAAGAACAATACGTTTGTGAGACAAGAAATGCGCTCATCTTCGCATAAACTTGCATCGTTACCATATCGAAAACAAAGATCAGAACCAGGCCACTGCAATCCATTTTAATACTCCAAATCACAAATGGCAAAATATGCAAGTCATCGCAATTGATCAAAATAGATCGTGGAATTTAAACCAAAGAACATCAGGGTTATAGATCAATAAATTCATATAATTCCAGCGTTTAAAAAAAGAAAATATTGCAGTAAAAAGTTACGAACAAACACCAGCAAATATTTTTTCAAATCACTATAATTGAGGTCACGCCTTCATTCTCCGACATGTAAATTAAGTTTTGTAGTGTAGTTTTTTGTAAATAGTTTATTGTTTTAATATATATTTTGTTGTTTTGAAAAAGACTTGGATAGAGTTGAAATATAAACAGTATTTATACTAGTGATATTCACATTGTTCATACTGAAAGTTAATTAATTAACCACATTGTGTGTATCTGTTTAGATCTAGCACAATAAGGATTTTGGGTGTTTCTGCCTTATTTTATGTTGTACATGTATGTTATAATGCAAACATTTTCTCGACGTTTAAAAAAATGATGAAATTAATGATTATTATCATTATCAGGATGATGCATGCTGTTGATTGGATGCCTACAATACTGTCTGCAGCTGGAGTGTCTCCAGGTATGAAAACTCTGTTTACATATTGAATAAAATTTCCACAAATTTCGAATCCTTTTACGTTGTCTTGTCTTGTATCTCACACTGTCATTCTTTAGTTTGTCTTCGTTTATGATGTTTGTGGTACCGATTTGTCCCTGTAATAGTCCGAATACTCAATAGATTAAGAAAAACTCATTAACTTTTACCCTTGTACTGTTTGAGGGTTAGAGAAGTAACACGTACCATAGATTTGAATTGGTTTTGCCTAAGGGTGCGAAAATGACATTAAGAATATGGCCATAAAACAGATGTTTCAATACCATATTCCACCTGGTTATGAGACGGGTGCCATGCATGGAGCAGATCATGCTTACCCTTCTGGAGCGCATGATGATACCTCAGTTTTTATAGGGATTCACATTGCTAGTGCTTTAGTTTTGTGGCATTCTTGTTCATTTTTGTTTATCTGTTTTGTCTTTGTCTTACTGTCTCAATTCGTGTTGCTGTGAATTTCCGTGATTTTTGATTTTAGAATTCCCCGTCCTCGTTCTTGCTTTGGTATTCGTTTGCCGATGTACGTTATTGTGGCACTTTGTCGACCGCAATAGACTTGACTTTGTACAGGCATTTCAAAATTTAGACTGACTTGTATTGGCAGAAAAATTCTCTCTTTTGTGGATCCTTTAATTTTCTTACAGTTTTGCATTTTGATCAAAATGACCTGTCCATTTTTTAGATTTATTTGTAATTGTTTTTTACATTTATTTTTAATTGTCACCCAAAAGAAAATTTTTCTTGAAATTTTGCAGTTCATGCATTCATTTATCTTCTAAATGATTTCTAAGTAGAAAAACAAAATTAATAAATCTGTAATGAAGATTTAGAATTAGCTCTGCTTTTTTAACCTTGTTATAGCCCATGCTTAGTGCTTTAATTTTGTCCTTTTGTGCTGAATTTTGAAATTTGAATCCGTCCTTTGTCTTTTACAGTTGATAAAATAGATGGAATAGATATGTGGAAAAGCATTGCGACCGGAACAGCATCAAACAGAACTGAACTCGTTTACAATCTTGACAACAGTAAGGTGCCCACAGAAGGACACGCAGCGATTCGGTAAGTTCTAAACTAAATAAAATTTTGACATGGACATGCATTATTAAGGTAAGTTCCGAAAACGGCATTCAACGTACTCATTTATAATCATGACAAAATTTTGCACCCATAAATCGACAAATATATAGTAAGTTCGTAACTCATTTATGCTTGACAATTGCATTCCACTCATAATAAATGGACAGGCATGAAGAAAGTTCGTAACTCATCAATAGTCCTACTAAGAAATTGATACCATCATTTGTGTTCATGACTCATTTATAGTCTTAAATCAACATTCTACGGAATTTGTAATTCATTTTTAATCTTGACAGCAGCATTCAACCATGGCAATTAAGAAAATTCCTTTTATCTCTTTTATCTTGCAATGGTAGCTTTTACTGTATGGATAAAGCCCTATGTGTATTGCCTTGCTGTGTCATGTACATACTATTCAGGATATCGATTTAAGCCACACCCACTTCCGGTATTTTTATGGACAGAAAAAATCCTCAAAATATTCAGTTTTAGATGATATTTTTCATTAAATGAGGCTGTTATATGTGTTGCGAGCCTTGTACAAATACAGTTGATATTTACTAAAAAACCTAAAAAGGGTAAATCAGGTGGACCTTATGCAATCATAAATGAAGTTTTAAAATCAAGTGGTAATTTTACCTATTGTACCTCTTATAGTTAAGTTTTCAATCTTATTATGAAAACTGGACATTATCTTGATATATGGAATATGTCATTTTTAGTCCCAATACATAAATCTGAAAGCAAAGATGACCCTTTTAACTATCGAGGAATTTCTCTCTGAACTGTTGTTTGTCTAAAGTATTCAGTGCAGTGTTGAATAGTAGATTTTGTAATCTGATGAAAGATCAACTTTCTCATTCACAATTTGGCTTTACAGAAAAACCATGGAATAACTAATAGCTTATTTATTCGCAAAACACTCATAAATAAGAGAGTACACAAGGACAGAAAAAGAATTTATGCATGTTTCGTCAATTTTAGAGAAGCATTCGACTCTGTATGGAGGAAAGGACTCCTATATAAATTAACCAAAACTGGAATTGGCAAAAATATGTATAATATTATAAAAAAACCAATTCACTGACACTCGTTCATCTATAAAAACTAATGGTGTGAATTCAGAATATTTCAAAATTAATAAAGGTGTTCGTCATGAGGATTCACTTACCCTTCACTTTTTAATATATCCATAAATGACTTAACCCTTAGCTTTCAATCAGTAGGGTCATCATCCCTAGAGCTGACAGATAAAAAAAAGTATATTATTCGCTGTTGATCTTCTAATTCTATCAGAATCTTAAGAAGTACTACAAAATAGTTTAAATAATTTATCAAAATACTGTGAAAACTGGCAGTTAGACACTAAAAGACAAAAGCCATAATTTTTCTGCAAAATTTAGTTTTATCAAAATCCAATCCTTTGTTTTACAAAAACAAAGAGATTAAAAATGTAAATGAATATAAGTTCCTTGGCTGTATCTTGAAAAGTAATAGCAATCTAAAATCCTGTATGGTAGAATCGACTAAAAAAATTTAGTGTTTTCTTTGAAATCCCAAACTATGTCTTTGGGAAATGTACCAATATTTGTTTCAAATAATCTATTTGATACCTTTGCAAAGCCAATTCTCATTTAATTTAGAAGTTTCCTATATGGATTAATATATAGCACAATATAGAGTCAAAAGTAGAGCAGAAAAAAAATAATAAAGATGTTGACAACTTATATTTTATTGACAAATCTTGTACTGCAAAGGTTCATCTAAACTTCTGCAAATATGTTCTAGTAACAAGAAGAAGTTCGTTCAATATAACCGTAAGGGCAGAATAAGGTCGACCCCCTTTCGAAAAATATATCTTCAAACAGACCATAGCCTATTTGGCAAGACTTAATTCCAAAGACATAAACCCTCTCCTTAAAGAAGGGTTATAGTAATCTTA
Organism: Modiolus philippinarum; assembly: GCA_002080025.1. Lineage (NCBI taxonomy): Eukaryota > Metazoa > Mollusca > Bivalvia > Mytilida > Modiolidae > Modiolus > Modiolus philippinarum. Next base: position 40,111 of record MJUU01052459.1, read on the forward strand.
CAAAATTACTCAAATCTGAAAATATATATTCCTGGTATATATGTTGCTTCAATGACATATTTTAGATGCGATCGATGTTGCTCAACCTTTGTCAAGAATACCGCTTAAGTGCACGTTAGGGGCCTTCTTGATCTCGCTTGAGGGGATGAATATTGTTCACCTCTGTTTGAAGACCCTCAGGCGATATCAAGATGTAGACAGGAATAAAAGCCCTGTCCTTGATAGACTGGAGTTTTCTATGTATCGTGTGCGTTTTTGTCACATGTACATTCACTCCATATCTTTTCATTTTTTTCTATATGCTCAAGACATTTCTCCAGGGAATTTAATAAATGAAATAGAAACCGTTTCAAATGCAGCCGATGTCAGAAAAATAAAACCAAAAATAAAAAATAGTTTCTCAGACTTTTACAGTTCCATATTCCAAAGAAAATTAAATATGCATAATGAAAGAAACAAAACTTTTTCTATACAAAAAAAAAATTAGCACAATGTAAAATTAATGTAAAATTTTCTCTAGACAAAGAATAATTTCTTGAACTTGACAGACGAACAAAAAATTCAAAACTTATTAAACCCAGCTTCCCTACAACAAGTAAAAAATAAAGGTTCCTTTTTAAAGCAGTCTATGAAACTGCGGNAAAAAAAAAAAAAAAAAAAAAAAAAAAATAGCACTATGTAAAATTAATGTAAAATTTTGTCTAGACAAAGAAACTATCTAGCTTCTGATAATTTTGAATTTCGAAAACTCATAACTAAACTTAGAATAAGCGATCATTCTCTAGAAATTGAAAAAGGTCGTTATAATAGAACTCCAAGAGAAAAGCTTCTGTGTAAAAAATATTGAATATGAAAAACATTTTCATTTGTTTTGTAATAGAAATAGTGCTTTAAGACAGATATTGTATAAACATAATTTCTTGAACTTGACAGACGAACAAAAAATTCAAAACTAATTAAACCCAGCTTCCCTACAACAAGTACAAAATAAAGGTTCCTTTTTAAAGCAGTCTATGAAACTGCGGTCAGGGGACTTAGGTTGATTAACTTGTTGATATGTTTAATGGTTTGTTATAATTATTGTTTATTGTTTGTCACAAACATTACATGTTTTATGACAATAAAGAATTTGAATTTGATATTTAAAGACACTGACTATATATTGTCTATTTCTCTGATTTCTAGCAAATTTAACCAACACCTGACCGACATGATAAAATATTTCTCGTCTCTTGTGAGAGAACAACTCGCGTAAAATTTTCCACCAAATCTATTCGGAATATAATCCTCGATGTTTCACATTATGTCATTAGAGAAACATTTTCTACAATTTAAACACGTTAATTCTGAAATTTCTCACATCTTGTTAAATAAATTTTCAAATGTTTAAAAACTGGGCAAGCCTCGTTTTCAAACATTTGCAAAATTTATTTAACTCCATGTGAGAAATTTCATAATAAACTTGGTTCTCGTTGTAGGAACTCTATTTATTTATTCACCGTATCATATTTGACCAGCTAGCTTACATGATGATATTTGTAAACAAATCTGAGAAATTGCTCGTGGTCAGTTTAAACACCTTTAAAGTTGTTCGCTTTTGTGAATTAAAAAAAAAACAATAGGTTAAACAAATGCAAGTTTTTGTTATGAGTCTGAATTGAAAGAAATTTAAGCAAAATAATACGATTAGTTGTTGATTTCGTTTTTGGGATAAAGGTGATTAAAAAGATCGGGAAACTGAACTCTTCTGAAATTTTTCATAATTAAACAAGCATTGTTATCAAAGAGCAAAGAACAAACGTGACAACATAAATATGATTTAATGAAAGTTGTCGGAACGCTCTACAAGATGTATAAATTTAAATTATAAAGCAAAATCTGGGGGTTCGTGGGAAAAATTATAATGCATTTGAATAGATAAAACCAGAGAAGCCCAAACATCTTATAGAAATAAAAAAAAACATAAATAGCGAGCACCCTTAAAATGGTAAATGGGATATTTTGTGTTTGATACGGACTTTATCATGGCAAACATCATGCAAGCCCGTGTCCTATATTTCGTTTATCGGTTACTAGTATTTATTGGAGTATAAGATTACAACTAGACGCACTTCATGCTTTGTTCCGAAATGAATTTCTTACAAAACACAAATTATCTCTATTTTTTTTTCTTTTATCAAATATAGGGGACTTTCGAGTTAATCGTTTTCACCTGGAAAGTTTTTTCAGCACACACACACACACACACACACACACACACACACGGGCGTGCGCGTCAGATTGGTTATAATAAGTATTAATTCAATTCAATTTAATTTTTATTCAGCAACTTTATGCCGATTTATGGGCTAATTGCTACAACATTAAAGAAGAATTTAGTACAAAAAATACAAGAACAAAAATAATCAACTAACCCCTATCCTCAGTGCAATTGACTGTTTTAAAAAGGAGCCTACCGATTATACTTGTTCTTTTGTATCTGGGTTTAGAATTGTTCTGAGTTTTGAAGTTGAAGTTTCAGCAGTTTCAAAATTAAAATTAGAAAATGGTTGAGGTCTAATAGTTTGGTTTATTGATGATTTATTCCTTTTGAGATAAGTTGATTGATAAGTAATAAAGTTATTTTATATTTTCATGCAAATATAAATTTTGTAGGGTAGGTGACTACAAACTAATAGAAGGCTTTGCTGGGCCTTATAATGGATGGTATCCACCACCTGAGGATAACAATGCAACAGTTGTGAAAGAGGACAAAGAGCTTCCAC
>MJUU01052460.1:5789-23287 GCA_002080025.1 Modiolus philippinarum
GGGCCATTTAGGGCTTACTATATGGTGTGAGGTTCCTCACTGTGTTGAAGACCATATGGTGACCCCTAGATGTTTTGTTTTGGGTCGTTTTAACCTGGATATGGGATGTTGTCTCCTTGACATTTACCCCATTTCCTTTCTTTTTCATATTGGTGTGTGGATGCATCATGGAAGGCGATGTGTCGCGTACCAAATTTAGGTCACTGTGACCTTGACTTTGACCTTTGACCTAATGATAGTAAATCCTTGATCATTTTGTGTCAGGAGCTTGTTTAAATTATCTTTGTATCTTATTTAATGTATTACCCTTTATATGAAGTAGAAGATATTAACTGATTGGAATAAAACCTGCAACTTCAGTCCTGACAGGCTTTATTTCTGTTAGATTTACTTTCCAATTACCATGTGGCTGAAGGTCAAATTTTAAAATGACATGCCTTGGTACTAAAATGCAGTTGGAGGTATTAGTCTGGCTTTGCTGACAGCTCTAGTGGAAATTAGCATTTAATTTTGAATTTCTGATTATAAGATGTAACCTATACATTTAATTCCCTATATAGCTCTTTAACCCAAAATTCAACATGCCAAGCATCATTGATAACAATCAAACAATAACTTTTTCTCTATGACTTCACATTTTTTGTCGGAAATCTCCTGTATAGTTACATGATTATGTCTAATGAGCTCAAAACAAAGCAGATTTTGGTTGATTATTAATTTAAATTCTTATACAAGATGCATTTTGAAAATGAAAACGTGTAACATTGCACTTGTTTTTGCTGTGTATTTCAGGTCACCAAGAGAACAATAATTTTGGTTCCATTAATATAAACATAGGTCCAGGTGATTGTGAATGGTTTGGAGTACCAGAAAGTTACTGGGGTGTTATACAGAATATGTGTGAAAGGTATGCAAGAAATGATAACAGCATTTGAATCAAATAAGCATTTATTGGTCATTGTTGAAGGCCTCATTGTGACTTCAAGATGAAGAACAACATTAAAATCATTATTCCATTTGCTGAATCATGCAATGTATTTTTGGGGACTTTTTTGTCATATGTACATTTACTCCATATCACTTTATTTGTTCATTCTGTAATATAAAAAATAGCACTTAATTTTATTGCCTGCATTTCAAAGAAACTACGTCACTATCAGTTGTTTTGTGTCTTTTCGCATCAACATCGCAAAATAATATTCACAATTTTTAGGAACCACAGAGGCCAGTTTCCTGTCTCATAGTCTCAGTATGGAGAACTGAATTGTCTTTTTTGCCGAATGATCTCTTCATGGTTAATGGGTACACATGTATTTCTCTGAAGACTTGCCATTGAGTTAAAAATTTAGTTAGATTTAAAAGAATACAAATATAGCATTTTCAGTAGCTCTGTAAGTTAGCAAGTTTGAAATTTTCAAAATTTTATATTGTCATTGGACATGTTGGATAAATTTAGCCTAACATATGTTTACATTTCTCTTTTTTCTAGAAATGGTGTGAATTATTTGACTGGTTCATGGTGGCCAATACTAGAAGATTTGTATGAAGAGAATGTACCTGTATACCGGTTTATACAGAAACCTGGAGATCTGGTGTGGGTTGGACCTGGGACAGTTCACTGGGTACAAGCGGTGGTAAGTAGATGTATTGATTATCAGGGTGGACACAAACCTCACCACATGAAATTGACATCTGTTATTGCTAAAATAATCACTTTTATTATCATGACTTCTCAGATTGATCACATTATTGATATGTATAAATGATAGATCAATGAAAAGACTACAGTAATATTTTATCCCTATTATGATACTTAACTTTTACATTCAAAGGATTTTAATTAATAATTAATTCTTAAAAATATGTGTTCTTCAAAGTACAACATACATGTAAACTTAGTTTATTTGAATAGTTTGTATTTAGATATTAAACACACAGCTAATTTAAATCTAAATTTCAGAAAATTTGAGCCTACGTAGCTTGATTGTACAAAAATAAATTGAATTTTTGAAAATTATAATTATTTGTAGGGTTGGTGTAATAATATTGCTTGGAATGTTGGACCCGTCAATTACAAGTGCTTTCAATCTGGTATTGAAAGATACGAATGGAATAAATTACAAAATTACAAATCTATTGTTCCTATGGTTCACCTCTCCTGGAACATAGCTCGTAATCTACAGATCTCAGAACCTACGTTTTTTGAACAAGTCAAGTAAGTTTAATTATAGTATACACAAGGTCAGTTCTTAAAATTTGAAATTTTTTACAAGTGATAGATTTTTTCCTCTGTTGTTTTAATGTTTTATGCAGTATGATCATTCAATTTCTTATTTGTAAGGTGGGATTTAAATTTCCCCTTCCCATATTCTCTGGAAAGTTGTTAGTTTTAGGGAGAAGATTTATCAATCAGATTTACAAGTATCCCCTCTATGTCATTGCGATTATACAGTTGAGCAGATGTTTATCCAATTTAATGTGAAAACCAAATAAAGATATTTCTAAGTTGTTGTAATGTTAGATACAGTTATTAAAGAAATATAATGATTTTTACATATAATTTTGTTCTTAATAGGATTGAAGAAGGAGTGAACTTAACTGTAGTTATAGTGTGTAAAATTTGAGTAAATTTTTTTTTTTCTTCTATTATTGCAGGTCTGTCTTGATGCGGTCTTTAAAACAAATCCGTTTGACGATGGATTTTATAGAAAATATGGGTAAAGAAATCAAATGGCAGGGCCGATCAGAGAATGAGGCTGCTCATTATTGTAATAACTGTGATGTAAGTGTCATAGAATATTATATCTTTGTAATCTTATTTTGTATAAAAGGCATTTAGATCTATAAGAGATATTGCTTAACTTGGCATTGAACATCAAATAAATAAAAAAAATTTATTAGTCCATTTGGTCAGCTTTCTTATCGCCATGTCCATACAAAGAAAAATCATGTATACTATCAATGTCAAATGTAGGAAAATCTTCAAAATTTAAAAAGGATAACCAGAAACACCTACAATGGATGAAAAATACACTCACATGCGACAATCTACCATGTAATTGCTCGAGAAAAACAGAAATAAAAGACAAAAGACAAACATTAACAACAATAGGAATGCAGGACAGCCAGACTTGGTACAATGTCTATAATACTTGTGGCTGTGAACATCATCTACTGTGTCCATTAAATTACCGTATAAGTGGTTATTTTCGTGAGGACTTAATTTTCGCTTTATTCGCGATCATTTTGAAGTCGCGAAAATTAAATACCGCGAAATATTATTATATGAGACTTTATACAGTAAATAATAAGCAATCTCGAAAATTTGAGTACCAAGAAAATAAAGTCCATCGTTTTTCAAAGAAACCGCAAAATTTGCATCCCGCGAAAATAACCACTTATACGGTAATATAGGCCAAAGTACAAAATTGGTGTTCTTATTTCTTATTTGGGATACAGAATTTTCATCTAAATATGTTTTATATGATGATAAAATTTTACTGTATGTTTGATAATAAAATTTGATTGTATGTTAGAGTGATCTGATGCTCTGCACACCAAATAAGGAATACAAAGCACACATTTCTAACATGACATTGATCAATGGGAGGTAATCCTACTAGCATGTGTAAAAAAATTTTATCTTTATATTTTAGGTTGAAGTGTTTGATATTTTGTTTGTGATAGAACAGGATCGTAAATATGTTGTACATTGTCAGGACTGTGCTAGAAAGATTAGTAATGTGTTAGAGGGATTTATTATTCTCAATCAGTATCGATTAGAGGAATTGTGTGACGTATATGATCGGTTCCAACTAGCTCCTCATGTAAGTCTGAGATTTTTATTAAATTACAGTGCACCCTCGTTTTATTGCCACCTTTGGAACCAGATAAGATTTTGGCGATAAGAAAGGTTGGCAATATATCAAGAGAATAAATTACTTAGAAACCATGTAAGTTTTTGAAAAATGGACCTGGAAAATGGTTGGCAATAAATGAGGGACTACCATTAAAAAGGATCACTATAATGAGGGAGCTCTGTATGTGTAGAAAATACAGGTTAAAATGCACCCTTTTATAAAATCATTTACTCTTTGTATTATAATCCCAATTTTTTTTTAATAAAATGTCTTGCAAAAGTACTTTTAGTATCAAATTTTATTTCACACACCAGATCCTAGAATCAGGCGATATATATATATAAAACTAAATTCTTCAAAAATCATTAAATCCTGTATTTGTCCATCAATTGACTCTTGCGTCACATCCTCAAGTTTTTCATATTCAACACTTAGAGCCTCAAATGCCAGTTTTTAAATACGAAAAAAATATCAAGCATGTCCCTTTTAAATCAGACCATTGACTAACCCTTATCACCTCTCTATTCTGTTGGCTCTCAGTCTGGTGTAATAGCTTAAGACTGTTATATGTTTGATATGCATTTAAATTTTAGCTATTAGTTTTATCTCTGCCTTGAAATAATAAGGAAACATAAGAAAAAATATGGCAGTTGATTTACAATTATTCTTGCTCAAAATATAATTTTTTTTAGCTTTCTTATTGTAACACAAATTAATGGTGTGCAAAAATTGGCATAATATAAAGATACAGACATGCTATATGTATGTATGTATGTATGTAATTAAAATTACCTTTCTCTCTTATCCCTTATCCAGATATATGAGCACTCTACCTTATTGGCCGCCGTGCGCGGTCCCGGCTTATGAATAGGCCCGAGCATCCTCTGAGCTTGGAGTATGAGTCTTCCTTACAGAGGACCCCGAGGGAACCCTGGGATATAGAAATAGGACCAGTATCTCCGGCTTGTGGGGTGTGACCCCTCCTAAACGGGGGCTGACCCGAGGATCCCGGGATATAGAAATAGGACCCATTCCGTGGTTGTGCGGGATTAATAAATACACAACCCATCTTTCGGATGGGATGTAAACTCAGGTCCACGTGTTGGAAGAAATGCCACGCTTCCTGTACGTTAAAGAACCCTTGTAGCAAGCTTTTTTGAGTGATCCGTAGGTGATCGGCTACAAGGCTAAATTCTCTGCCCTTTTCGATTTCACCCTACTTTTCCAGTGGCAGTCAGAATTTCCCATCCCACGACCCTTTCCATACCCCAAAGTGATTATTTATTAACAAACTTGTACTCGTCTTGATATAGCTGAAATATTGCTGAGTAGATGTTAAACAATATTCAATCAATCAATCAATCTAACTTATTGGGCAGTGAAAAATTCAGTATTCTTCTCTACATCTGTTAAGCTTCAACTTTGAATTATTCATTTATTTTTCAAGACACTCAGATATTAATGGAACTAGGAAAATACATTGGGAACACAAATATTAATATCGTATCCAAATTTCAGGATGATAGTTAATGTAACACCGAAGATATTGCAATTTTAATTCTCTTATGATGCACGATTATTATCTTTTCCTTGCACGGATAGTTATTTTTTGTACACAACGAGACTTTGAAACTGGACTTAGATATGAACTGGTTGAATTGATTTAACAGGAATTTCATTGGTCAAGCGCCAAGTAATAACACATCATGTGTGATGTGCTATTATTTTTTTGACATTCCGATTGGACAACTTTGAAATCTCATTTTCCGTGATAAACGTTACCTAGCAACGTTGTTGTTATTTGAAACAAAAACAGCAGTTCCTCAATAAATATTATGAAATCATAAGAGAAATAGTTTCAACGACTCGAAAGAATTGTATATCGCTGGATATCAACTCTTGTTATGTAATTTAAAATATGATAAACTCGCCAAAGACTCGTTTATTATATTTTGAAATTACATAACTCTAGTTGATATCCATCGATATACAATTCTTTCTCGTTATGAAACTATAAATTTCACTTTTTTGCATAGATTATATATGTAAACTTTGTTAGCTTCACCACACTGCATGGAGGAGAATGAATAAAATCCTCTGATCTGATTGGTTAATCAAGTACTGTGATGTCATGCTGGATAGAAGAATGATACTACAGCCGAAAGAAGATACAATTTCTCATAATCACTCTTAATACATGAAAGAAACATGAACGTTTCTGTTGCTCGTTTTACGTTCTGTTGCTCATTTTACTATAGATATGAAAAAAATAGCACTTAAGTTCTATCTAATTTTACTTTTAAAGAAGCAAAAATTTGAATTTTTTTACAATTTATTTTACAGGTTCCTACAGCATCTGTGTAATTTCTTCTCTGATGTCAGCTATTACCAAAAGATATCATCAAAGACATGGAGATACATTATATTTTCACCATGGAAACTGTCAAACAACTTTGTAACATTTCACCAAATTACTGTTTACTTGGATTTTACAGATATTCAAAAGCCAACAATTTATCAAATGTTTTTATACCTTAAGGAAATTTCTATAAACAGGAAAAGATAAGCAGTTTTGGAACATATTTGATATAGTTTCAACTTACTTTGGGTTTTGATGCATTCACAATCATGACTTTGATCAAAGGTTATGTCCGAAATATCTTACAAGCATTCCATTCAACAATAATAGCTTGTAATGCTGTAATTGAAGAAAAAAGAATTTTACACATATAGGGTCTGTAAGTCTCGCTCAATTATGATACTTCCAGGAACATGATTTGTACCTGGAAGTGGAATTTTTAACAAAAAACATGTGACCTTTCAAGCTAAAACATTGAACGTCATAATTTTTAGCGGGAAACATTTTTAAATTTCACTTTTATCGTGAATTCTCCGTGCCACTTTACAAGACTTACGGACCCTATTGCAGATGTTAAAAACATCATAAGATATATATTTGTCACTAATTTGCATAATTTTCAATTGTTCCTAAGCAGAAATAATTGTATTATCAATGCAATGCACTAATACAAACATTTAATCCCCAATTTCTTTGGATTGAACAGTAAAACTACAGCTAATTAAATGTCTCTTGCATAAATAATTCCAAGAAAGAAAAGCCTATATTTAACCCAAATTCATGTCAGTTTTTAAACATCTTTGAGTTTATGGTCTTCCAAACGTTTAGATTTTATCTGCACTGATGTGACATAAGTTGTCGAAATACGCATATGCAGAAAGTAAATTCACCGTGACTTCAGTATTTAGTTTATTCATGACATTGAACTAAAATAATTAATGAAATATTTTGATGGAAAGGGAGATATTTTTTGAATGCACCAATTAAAAAAATTGTAATAAAGGTATAATCAGTTCTAATTGAATGACAAATTGTTCTAGCTTACACTCATTCTGTCATACAACCTGAGAATTCCATCATTGCTTAACTTTAAAAAATCATGTGGTAGTATTTATTGAGAATTATTGTGACATATACTTTCAATTATAATTAATATATTTTAGAAATACTGGGTATTCTTTCTATAGTTATTCATATATTTTGGAAATACTGGGTAAAAATGTTAATGGACTTGTTTTATAATTTTGATGTTTGTTCAGGGAAGAACTATAATGAAATCCCAAAATTATTTCTTGTGAATGTTCTTTTTTTTTAGGCAAAGGGTATCATACATTGTTTAACTGTAGGTTTGAGTAAATTTTGTTTGACATCTTAAGCCACTTATAGCTTTAGGGGTCATATATTTGTATTAAGAATACTTGTACACATTGGGGATCAAATGTTCAATATTTTCTTTACTTTGTGTTCATTTCACCAAAAGCGCATACTAATTACTAATGTAGAAAAAAAATCCATTATATAATATTATCTGCAAAAGAAATGGCCCAATCGGCCTCTGAAAAACACAAATAGTTTATAGTCTTGGCAATTTATAGTTATGGCGGATTTCCTGGCTCAATAACGTATTATATTTGCAATTCTTCAATGAACATACCAATATTCCTCAAGTAACACCTATAACAACTCCTTCAAAAATCCTGTCTTTTATTTGTCAATCAACCAATCAAGCTTCTATAGAATTCTATTGTATACCAATTTGTCATTACTGGAGTATCAAGGTAAACCCCTTCAGACGGTACAAATTGGTATACAATAGAATTTCTATAGAATCTTGATTGGTTGATTGGAAAATAAAAGACAGGAGTTTAGAAGGAGTTTTATAGGTGTTACTAGAGGAATATTGGTATGTTCATTGAAGAATTGCAAATACAATATGTTAAAGAGCCAGGAAACCCGCCATAACATTCATAAATATCATCAATAGTTTTACAATGGTATTTCTTAGAAGTATCTACTTATACCAAAATACACAATATCATAAAATTGATAGGTGCTGTTGCTATAATTACATCATAAATATATTCACTGGGTAGTATTGTGCAAGGCCAAGTATATTACCTATGCAACACTATCAGAGGAATCAATTGCTGTTTGTGTTTTCTTTTTTTTTTTTACATTCTGCATCACAACAATACACAAAATTATATTTGTATGATAGATTTATAGATTTTTAACAATACATCAGTGAATTTGAAGATATTGTGAAACACAAAACTTGTGTAGTGGAAAAAAGGGCATTTGAGCATAAAGCATATGCCACTTAATAATAAAATATCATTTGAATATGCATAATAATAGTTTTTCCCTAATTTTGGTCTGTGTCTGGATTATTTGTATGTAGGAATATTTAAAAAAATAAATATGTATCCTGACAATGGGATGTAGATGTTTGCTCTTTTCCAAACCTTTTCATATTATGACTTATAGGATTGGAAATAAACTTTGAAGAAGAAAATTTTAGAAAATTGAAATGTAATAAAAAATCTGTTTTTTTTTTCTTTGCTTTCATACATGTTGTTGCAAGAGAGTGTTTAAGATTTCCTTTTGTTAATATTAGTGGGTCTCAATAGGTTCAAGCAGGAAAAGAATTTAGCTTTTCAAATAAGCATTATGTGGGATTGTCAAAAAAAAAACCCAAAGATGGAATGGTTGATGTGACACAGGAACCAATTAACACTTGGTCTGTTAACTGAAAAAGTCTGCCTCTTTAAAAGTTTTACCGAAAAATCATTCTGTGCATGAAAAGGGAACATTTAGAATGGCATTCTGGAAAGCTATCCCCTAAAATATAATAGACGACATGAAAACATTTAGTGTAACATTAGAATTGCTTATTTACGGTTGAATTTTGAACTTATTTGTTTTTCTTTTTAGAGAAGGTATAATTTTTTTTCATATGTATGGCTGATGAATGTTATTGGATATCATCATTTCATCACTGATTGAAACATTTTTACAAATCTTTCATTTGATGTAAAATGACATCCTAACCAGATAATCATCTAGGGCAGGGAAACGGTAGAAAACGTACATAAATTGGACTGGGATAATTATATAGTGTAATTTCAATACAATTTACAGAAAATAACTGATGCAAATTCTTTTGTTGTTTTTACAACAACACCTCAAAATTAGTTTATTGTAGTTTGCTTGAAGTGAAAATTATCATTTGAATTCATCGAATTAAACAACTGTTTAACTGTCCATATGATAGTAATATTTTGGAACTGACAAAAACAAACAGAAAAATAATAATAAGAAAAAAAACATGCTATATGTTGGTCATTCAGGGACTGTTGCTTGTTCTTAGATTTAACCTCTTTAGTTCAATTTATGTATGTTTTCACTAGTGAATTAAGTGATCTCAATTTCAGTGTAATTATCATCAGAAAGTTTATATTACAAAAATTATAGAATTGTATTTATATTACAAATATTTTGCTTTTTCATATTTATTATGTTTTTTTTATATATAAAGTAAATATAATGTGTAATATTAAATAAAGTTTAAAGGTCAAACCTATTTATATTCCTACAGCATCAATTAATTAGGGTTGAGCAAGTGATGTTCAAAGAATTGCTAAAAAAATAGTAAAAATTGAAAATGTTGGATGTTTCGCCCCTTAAAGGGGAGTAACTCTAATTTGTTATTTTATGTTTGCTTACACGTAATAAAAGTTCAGTTAAGATCTTTTCAACCAGCGAAAATATCATATACTGTATTTATTAGCACTAACAGTAAAATTTTGTCCCTGAATTTTGCAAATATAAAAAATATATTGCGGCATTTATATTAGATCAGAGAACTTTAAAATTAGAAATTCATGTAGTTTACCAAAGATAAATGTAGAGTTTGTTGAATACTAGGTGAAAATGTTACAGTCTAGGATTGTTGTGTGACAGTTAAGATATTCCATACAGCTGAAATTTATACATAAAGTTTGAGAGATTGAATGAAAAAAATGGAACATGGATTGTAAATGAACATACAAAGTTTATGGTGAAGATGGTGTTTAATTTTCAGATAAGTAAATCAAAAACAGAGTTGATGTTGTTTGTTTTATACTGTTAATATGTAAATTTTATAGATATATGACAAAGTTATAAGAGAACGTTATGTAGATGGTGTAAATAATGTGTATTCTGTAGGTGTTTGAAGTGAGTTATTTTTATGTATGATGCAATTGTTTTGGAAATGTGCTAATAATTGTTGGTAAATTTGGATTGCCAAGAAAATAGTAACTAGTGTTAATTCTGTTATCGGAAATGAATTATGTGTGTTCCCCTTAAGCTTACTGCAACTCCCTCATACACTTACATTTATTGTTTTGTGAAGTTTTATGTATTTTAGCACTTTAAGCATTGTAGTGACATTTAAAAAAATTCAGCCCCCGCAAGTTTCCATTTGGTTGTCGGTGCAATAATTTTTAAGCATCTGCAATGAAAAATGTATACCATTTTTTTTGGACCATTCTTAATTAATAATTAACATTATAAGGGTCCTGCATGGAGATGCCCAATATTTTTCTCTTTATCCATTTGTCCCTCAACAATTTTTCGATCAAAGATTTCTTTGCTTGTATCAGTGGGAATTTTGGGTTTGTCAGGCAACCACTTCTAGTTTCAAGATACTTTTATTTTCAACTATGATGAGTTTTATCATATAAGCACTTTTGGTTGTTTTTTTTCACAGAAAACCCAATTTCTGTTTGCCATACTTTTATATTCAGAAAGAAAACAAATTTCATGAATTTTTTTTTGCTCCTATCAGTTTGAATGATTTGAAATTTAGTCTGAAGTTTGGAGGTGATAAGTTGTGTCATTTAAGCAATTATTAGGCTTTATTATCAGGCAACCACTTCCTGTTTGTTGATGCTGGATTTTTAACAATCAACCATATTTCAAGGATTTATCGACTTGTATCAATGGGAATGCTATGAAATATTATGTTTTGCGAGGCCCTTCTTGACTCTTTCAGTATTCTAGTTATTCTTTGAGGGATATTAAGTAAATAGACAAACGTGATGTACTTGAGAAACAATACAAGAGGTGTCCATAGCCTTTTTGCCATGTAGGTCATTCATACTTGTACATGTTCTAGGGGGTATAGACTCAAATGAAATGTTACAAGCTTGCCATGTTAATGTTAACTGACGGTATTTAATTTTGAATTATATGCCCCTTAAAGAAAGATCCAACTTGGAAATTGTAATTCTTAGAACAATTTTTATGAGTGTTCCAATTTCTGCTTTATAAATAGAATTGGCTTAATACTTTGCAGTCAGAGGTAGGATATTTCTGCGGAATCACAGATTTTGGCGGATCAGGTTGTTTCTGAATCCGTTTTCGTATGTTACGTTCTACTTCTGATTTTTAGTGTTCGTCATGAACACTTTAGCCGTCGGTCCAGCTTGAAATGGATAAAAATAGATGTTGCAGGGCGGGAAACTTTTAAACAGGTTAAAAATCTCTTAATAAAATTGTAAATAATACAGTAAAATTACTGAATAATCTGGTAGAACGTTACATACTATTGTCCTGAAATGGTAAAATTGTTTGAACACAGCTGTAAAGTGGGAATCGAGGTGCTTAAAGGCTTTAAAGTGATGGCGGATTGAAACTAAAAAGGAGGTGTCGAATAGGCTTTAGTATACAGTACGAGACATTTATAATACACCCAAACCAATTTCAATTACCACTTCGCTTTTATTGAACATATTAAATTTCCTGCATTGAGAAATTAAACGAGTACATTATTAAAACGAAAAAAGGGCCTATTTGTTTCACGCGTAGGAATATGAAAAATAAAAAAATATATCGAAGTTTCTTTATGAAAGTTGTTGCACATACCTGCCAACTTTCACGATTTTGGCGTGACCTACACGATTTTAACCTTCTATCACGACCGTGAAACAAAAATTTGGCATAAAACACGATTTTGAAGAAATTCACACGAAAAAATGTTTGTTTACACGATTTTGGCTGAAGGGAGATAATCTATATTCTCGAAAGGGAGTTAACCATATTCTCGATATTAGCCAATCAGAATCGGGTTTGCATCGATCTCGCGCGGTATTCGCGTGAAAAACAGCTGATTGGATCCGGCATGTAAATAATCGTAAATATGACGAGTTTGGTTGACTTTTTTGTTGATTTTAAGGCTTCGCCGTCGTAAATAAAGTTATGTAACTGGATGGACCACCGGCAATCATAGTGAACAGTTCTTGAGTTATGAATCAGGGTTCACAATCCCTGATACAACGAGCTGCAAGCACCACATGATGGCTATGCGAGTGACTAAGTCAATGCAAGTTCCACGTTCTGCAGAGTTTACATAGTTGATCTGAGTAGCCTTAATGACGTTAACAAACATATTGGTACTGTAATGCACGAAAGGTCACTCAAAATCCCAGAACACCACTCTTTTGACTGAATCAGAAAAGGCAAAAATATTAAAAAAATGTAATGCTTGCTTTATTTATAGAAGAATGAAATAAAAGGAGAAATGCAGTAAATGTACATCAGGCAACTAATAAAGGAGAGAGAGTGGTTTTATTAACATACTTACAATCTTTTAATTTCCCCCAAAACAGTCAACTGTAAATTCAAATAACAGCAACATAATGATAAATAGCAAGCACTGCTTTTTGTTTCCCTTTTACAGTTAAAACTAAGTTAAAATTTATCAGAACATAAAACACCAAATGGTCCAAAAACAGTTCACAACTGATTTATTTGACCAAAAATATTTAAGAACCAACTTAAATGCCCAAAACACAATAAAAGAGGAATGTCTTGCCTCCTTCAATAAAAAGTAAAGTCTTCTATAACACCTAGATGTTTGTATTTGATAAAAAAGAGCATCAAGTATTAGACAAAAAAACTCGAAATCTCACACGACTGAAAAGGAAGGTCGCGCATGAAAACCCCCATGAAGATAATTTCTTCATAGGGATATCAATATGATAATAATAATAACATTTATTCAGGCAAGTGCATACAGTCATATCATGTACAAATAAAACTATATAAAACAATGTTAAGCAATGAATACCGGTAGTTTCAAAAGTATATATATTGTAATATTGAACACATAGGATAACCAATAAGGTCAAAAAGACTTATTTCCAATGGGGTCCTTGTTAATAATTACAAAAAAATACCTGAAAGTCTACTCATATGTCCTATAAGCAAATACAAATAAACTTAATGAACAAGTATTAAATAAAAATGGCGGAATAATACCACTGAGACACCTTAAACTTCAACACATACGAACACTTTCAGCTCTTATAGAGCTTTGATTATTTTCCAGTTTTTCCTTGGAACTTCCTTTAACCAAATTACATCCCTGTGTAGTGATACTTGATGTTTGCAAGATTAATATTTTCTTGTTAATAGAACTAAAATGACATTCTGTGTGTGTTTTATTTAAAACATAATGCTTTCTTACGGGGAATGTACATTTTTAATTTGCAATTTGGGTCTGAATATTCTGGTTGCATATATATCAACCAAGGTATTTCAAATATATATGTTTAAACAGGTTAAGACAGAAAATAACCAAATAAAAAAAATAATATTCCAAAATCTTATTTTATGTAAAGTGAAATAAAAATTGTTTTGTAATTCAACTTGTGTATTGTAAGAATGTGTTGTTAAATTTCGCTTGAAATTTTTTTAAGAATAACGATTGTCATTGTCATTAAATTATTGTGAAGATTTTTTGGGATTTGATGCCAGCGATGTGTATTTTTTACTGATCTCAATTGTGTACTCATCCTGTAAATTCAGTTATTAACTTATCTTTACCTCACAACTCAGCTAATACCGTAATTATGATATTTATTGTGTTAAAAATAAAACGCATCAATATTTCTATGTCATTTGTTTATTTATTTATTTACGTGTGGATGATCATTGTTGAGACTTCTTTAATGGGCTTGGTTTGGCTTTCTCTTGAAGACCATTGTGGAATTTTTCTTTCTCTTGGGTAGCTGTGGCTCTCTATTGAAGATATTGCTGAAAATTTTTCACTTGGCTGGGTGTGGCTCATCCTTGAAAATCAATTGTTGAAATTTTTTTACTTTCCTGGGTTTGCTTTCTCTTGAAGATTACTGTTGAAACTTTTGTGTTGTTCTCCTTTGAAGAACATTTTTGAGGTTTTTACTTTGATGGGTGTGGCCTACCTTGGAAGATCAATGTTGTAACTTTTTCAATTGGGTTGATGTAGCTCTTATTTGAAGGTATTGTTGAAGTGTGTGGATTCCTTCAAAGACCATTCTTGAAACTTCCTCACTTACCTGGGTGTCTCTTACCTTGGAAATAGTCTCAGAAAAGTCAAAATATTTTGAATGCTCTTGACATAAGCCACACCTAATTATGAGCTAAAGCAAGTATGATGTGAGAAAGCACATGAGACACAAGGAACAAAATGTTGACGTCATATTGTCTGTCTGCTATATATATACATTAAGGCATCGTTGACAACCCTTGTATAGGAAGCATTTCATCTTCTTGCAATAATTGTTTCTCCATGCCAATTGTTTGGAAAATTTGTGTGCTAGGCTAGAATTGTTTTAGTCAACTTAAACTGATGTCTCCCAAGGCTCCCCTTAATATGTATTGTTAAGGGGTCAGGATTTAACCCTTTTCAAGGTTACTCATAATTCTTGAAAAAAAGCAAAGGTCAAGGTCAATTTGGAGAAGAGGAGACAAAATATAAGACATGAAGAAATATTTTATGTACATGTCCATAAAAAAAACAATCATAAGCAAGCAAAATGGAAATACAAGTACCAGCAGAGGTCACTTTACATTTTTTGGTTCCAACCAACACTGTTTGGTAAGCTTTTGTAACCCTTAAAAATAAAGTTTATACATTCCTTTAACACTTCAAACCATATACAATTGCTTAATTGATAGTATACTTATTCTAAGTGCAGGCTGTGTTCAGCCAAAATTAATATTGTAAACGTGGAAATTTTCGTGTGGGGGTAATTTTCGCTATATTCGCGATCAAGAAAAATTCCCTAAAATTTCCCCCATGCGAATAGTTTGGTTTTGAAGTGTAATATGTAAAAGTAATAACATCGTCGAATATTAAAAACTTTGAGCGCGAAAATTACCCCCTTGCAAAATGTTTATCCTACAAAATCGCGAAAATAACACCCTGCGAAAATTTCCACCTTTACAGTACTGTATAAGTGTGTATGCAGTATACTTGAATGGTTGTCTTGGAATCACAAAAGTTTCTGAAGTGCTGTGACATTTTTTCCTGCAGACTACTGGTAAGCTCCAAAAAACCAGATGGTTGTTATAGTTGGAAGTCGATACTCTCATACATATCAAATGTATTTGATTTAAATGGGAAAGGAATAGGTTCGGTAAGGTCACATTTTGGCCCTAAAATTGAAGAAGAGCTTAAGAAAAATCTGTGGTGGTTTTCAAACTCTACAATGTCTACTTTACTCCATTCAATTGGTTTATGGGTATTAATTCAATATATTTGGTTAAATAGTCCAACATACCATAAATTTGGGAAATCTTTGAAAAAGGTAGATTTTGGGGACGTTTTTGTCATATTGAAAATTGGCCAACAATGAGTACACTAACAAGATTTATATATATTGTGTAAATAATGGTAAATTACAACTTCTGTATAATTATTTTTAGTGTTCATGTGGCCAAATCGGTTTCAATCAAAAATGAGAAAATTCAACAATTTTGAAAATTTTGCCTTTTTGGCTAATTTTTCAGCCTTATTTCTAGGATCCCATGAATATTATTCACAAAATGAACAAGAATCTATGAAATTCAACCATTCTACTATATCAAAACAATCAGACAATAAAGCTTTGACAAATTTTCCGAAGTGAGTAAATAAGTGGGCCAAAAAATGCCCTAACCTAACCTGGTCCTTTCTAAGTGTCTTAAAACAGCAAATAATCCCCTCATTCATCCAATATATTCACTACATGTACAATGCAGAAAAAAATGATGTATTAATACATACAAATGACAAGTTAAACAAAACTATTTCAGAGACATTTCAAACATATAGAATGGCTATGTTGTGGACAGTATGATCATCAACCAAAGCATTTTGAACAGGAATTTGATTCAACAATGTTGATGAAAAAGTAAAAGGCTTTTGATAAGCTTAGGTGGGAACACAGATGCATCAAATCTTATGGTCTGCAATGAGGATCAGGATTCAAATAAATTATTGACTATGTTTCACAAGTTGCACATTCAATTAATGGCAATCATCTTAAAATCTAGTGTAAATGACAATTTTTTTTCTGAAATGAAGGTTTGTTTTTACAAGAGTCACAGTTTTAAATTAAAAAAAAACATCTAAAGAGTTCTCAATAAACAGTAATCTACTAGAGTGTAACTTTTTTTCTTTTTTTCTTTTTTTTTGGGGGGGGGTATTTTTGCAATAATTTATTGCTAATTTTGGTGTAGTTTTAGACCTTTTAGTTTATTTCTTCATAAGTTTTCAATTTTGATCTTAAAAAGGTTTGGTTTTTTTATACTGCTGAATTCTGTAGAACAACTGCAATTTATATTCATGATTTAGAATAAATATGCCTGAAAATCATATTTTTCCTTAATTTTGTCCCAAATAAAAAAAAAATCTGGTTATTCACAGTTTTCCCTTGTAACATAAATTATTATAACAGAAATAATAATAAAAAAATTAACTGCACAACAAGGGATATGAAATTAAATTGGAATGAAGCCTAGTTTAAAATATTTAGTAAAAAAGGATGTTTATAAAACAAATAGATGGTTAAGATATACATTTTTGTTTCCAATATTTTATAGTAATTAATGCCAGGTTAAGTACATATCACCTATATTGAGGTTGGTTTCATATATTATTCAGATTACAAATACATATTATTTCCCTTTTTTTATCTTTTTTGTTTTTTGGTTTTTTTTTGGTTTTTTTTTTATATGACTGCAAAAATTTTGCGGTCGTATTATGGTATGGCGTCGGCGTCTGTGGACAGCATAACTTTAGTTTTAGTGAACGGATTGTTATCAAATTTTAGTATGATGTTTGTTGGCACAAGCTTAAGCCCGGGTTTTAATTTCGCGTTCCCTGCCCAACCCGTTTTTGAAAAAGAGGCCAAAAAGGGGTAAAATTAGGTATTTTTGTGTCTGTGGACAGCATAACTTTGGTTCTAGTGGATGGATTGTTTTCAAAT
>MJUU01052460.1:24121-37501 GCA_002080025.1 Modiolus philippinarum
GAGCTACAAGGGGTCAAAGGGGCCAAAAATGCAATTTTTCTAAATATGTCAAATCTTTATTTTTCATTGGATTTCGATGGAATTTTTTTCTTTGGATTCCTCTTGATCTAAGCTTGCAGTGAATGCCAACAAATTTTTTGTGGGTCTTACCGTTTCCGAGCTATAAGGGGTCAAAGGGGCCAAAATTGCAATTTTTCTAGATATGTCGAATCTTTATTTTTCATCAGATTTCGATGGGATTTTTTTTCTTTGGATTCCTCTTGAGCTAAGCTTTCAGTATTATGTCAACGGATTTTTTGTAGGTCTTACCGTTTCTGAGCTACAAGGGGTCAAAGGGGCCAAAATTGCAATTTTTCTAAATGTGTCATATCTTTATTTTTCATCAGATTTCGATGGATTTTTTCTTTGAATTTCTATGGATGTAAAGTTTTAGTTGATAGTACATATTTTGCATAGCTCTTACAGTTTTTTATCAGTAAGTAATTAAAAGGATTTTTTCCCTATTTTGTTTCTAGCTAATAACTGTGTCTAGCTTCTTTTTGTGTCCATCTAATTATTGTGTCAAGCTCTTTACTGTGTCCACATTACTTTTGTTGAAATTTCAGTGGTCGACATGCTGCGGTCGTATCATGCTGCACTCGGCGTAGCCCTTTATTTGCTTTTTGTTTTTTGTTTTTTTTTTTTATTTTGGGGATTTTTTAAGCTTAGATAATATTTTTATGAAGCTTCAAAATAAACCCTCATTTTTTCTCAAGGAGTAATTACTTTAATACAAATACACAGGATGTCAAACAACAGTTTAACATAAAAAGCCTCTTGACATTTTTATATGGGATGCAATTCACAAAAGGTGCGAGATCATCTATTGTTTACCAGTCCTATCTGTATAATCAATTTATTAATGACATTGTTTTTATAACAATTAAATGAAATATACAAAACCTCCTTGTTTGATTTCACTTGTTTATTTCCATTTTTGAGATTGATGTATATGCTGTAACCAAATCTCATTTTATTTATCACCTACAAGAATCAAAACATTTCTTAGAAAAAAAAGATATCCTGCAATATTCAAGTAAGTTTTATATTGAGTGTTTTGTATAAGAATTAAGAATGAAAGATGCATTTTAAGATTATATAAAATAATATACAATATTTTGGAAATGTTTGTTCTAATTGAAACAAATTCTTAACTATGGTTTCAGTATAGAATTCAAAAAGAAATTAGTGGTCTTTCAGGAAATTTACCAAAACTTAGAACTGAACATTTTTAGCCGGGTTGCACAGAGTGCATATCCTGGTTTTAGTATAGTAAATTGTGGGCAGGTGGCAGCAGCGGCGGGCGGGGAAAATACGGTACCTATTTTATGAAGACAACTCCTCTTATAGCTTTCAACCCAAATCTTTGAAACTTTACAGAATATTTCTTTATATATTGAAGATGTTCACCTGACTTTATGGAATTATTTCAGATTTTTTTTTTCAGCCGGTTTCCAGACTTAAGAACTTGGTCATTTTTATTGGCATTTTTATCAAAGGGTACATCTTTTGTGAAATCAACTCCTCCTACAATTTTTAACCCAGATTTTTGAAACTTCACTATGTTCCTATATATATTGAAGATGTGCACCTGACTTAATGGAATTAGGTCAGAAAATTTTTCCTGTTTTTCCAGACTTATAAGATTAGTAAATTTTTATTGACATTTTCACTTGAGGATACCGGCATTGTGTGAAATCAATTCTTTCAGTTTTCAACCCAGATCATTGAAACTTCACTGAATGTATCTATATATATTGAAGATTTACACCTGACTTTATAGAAGTATGTCAGAATTTTTTTCCTATTTTTCTGGACTTTGGAAGTTAGTTATTGTTGTTGATATTTTCAAAAGAGGGTACCAGAGTTGAAAGTTAGTCCTCCTACACTTTTTTTACCCAGATCCTTGAAATTCAGAAGCATATTCTATACAGCCCACATAGACCCATTTACGTGAAAGGTTCATTAAATAAGAAACATATAAAGCAAAACACCAAAATGCAACCCACCATTTGAGTCTTTGACCCATTTTTGAAAATCTAATTGGTGAAAATGTTTTTTTTTTCTAATAGAAACAAATTCTGAAAGCATTATTGATTGGTAGAATTGCAAAAAAAGATAAGACTTTCAAGAAATTTACCAAAATAAGAATAGAATATTTTTGAAATCCAATCTGTGAAAAAGTTTTTTCCTAATGGAAACAAATTCTAAAAGGATGGTTTTCCCGTTGAAATTCTAAAAAATAAGCTTTATTTGTGACTTTCAGAATATTTACGTCAATTGGAATCACATTTTATAATTAAGATTTTTTTCAAATACTTGCCAAATATAAAATGTGCTAAATTTTATTAAAAAAAATTGATTCTGACATTTTCAGGAAATTTTCAAAAATTTAGAACCTTAATTAAAATTCCAAAAGCTTATTGCACATCTACAGACTACATACAACAATTCTGCAAGAAAATTAAATATCTCAATTCAAAAATGTACGAGAAGCTCGTGTCACATGCCACATGTGTCAAAATCCACATCTTGTGCCTTTGTCAAATTAACATCTTTGGGCCTCTTGTTTGCACCAAGAAAAATATCAAAAATACAAAACGTTTCTGTGTACAGACTCAGTGTTTGGGAATTGGTCTTGATCCCTTTAAATTGGGAACATTTTCTGAACTGGAAAATTACAAAATGTATTATCCTAGGTATTCTATGCATTTCTTTATACCTGTAATCAATTAATTCAATTACACCGTTAAAGAGAGTAATTCAGACATTGTTTACGTTTAAAAAAGCCAATTTGAAACATTTATTACATTGGTCAAATTCATTTTTAGCTCACCTCACGAAGTGAGGGGGGCTTATGTGATACCTCTAGCGTCCGCGTCGGCATCCGGTTAGGAAGAATGGTTAAGGTCCATTCCTGCTTACTGACATGCCCCACATCAACCATATTGGTATGCCTGATGCATTTTTGGAAGACGACTGGAATGAATGCTTCGAATGCTGTCTCTGACCTTCATTTTACGCATGAGTGACTTGGTTAGGTAGAATGGTTAAAGTCCATTCCCGCTTACTGACATGGCCCACATCAACCATATTGGTATGTATGATGCATTTTGGGATGACAACAACAATGCATGCTTCGGATGCTGTCTTTGACCTACATTTTATGCATGAGCGACTTGGTTAGGTAGAATGAATAAGTCCATTCCCGCTTACTGACATGGCGCACATCAACCATATTAGTAAGTATGATGCGTTTTGGGATAACAACAACAATGCATGCTTCGGCTGCTGTCTCTGACCTACATTTTACGCATGACTGAATCTGTTTAAACAAATGATTATAGTCCATTCCTGGTTATTGACATGTGCAACATGTGACAATGCTGTGCAACGAGGTTTAGAGCTTAGCTGGCTGTGGCTGCTTTCTATGTTTATAAACTGCAGTGCTAGATTGGGAAAATTGGTCATGTTTTGGGAAAATATAAGTATATTTCCCATTGGGACTGGGTCCTATAAACGGACCCAAATTTGATAGAAAAAGAACACTGAGACTATATGCAACAATTCTATTACAAAATTTAAAACCCTTAAGTTCTGAATTTAGAGTTGCATGGATTTTTATTTTTATGCCCCGCACAGTACAAATAATCAATAGGATCTAATTGGGAAAGCTCTATGGGGTCATTGTACATACATTTACTTAATTAAGTTGCTGTTGGGGGAAATGAGGAATATAATATTTCTATGAAGCAAACAGCAAAGGACATAAAAAGCTCAATTCTTGAATAAACTTGTTTTTTGAATCTCAATTTTTTAAGAAGGGTTGCTATGGATATGAAAACAACCAAATTCATGCTTCAATGATCATGGAAAAAAGGTGTACGAGGTTTATTCTCAGGTAAAGTTGGTTTTTTGTGCCAGTGTGTGAAATATGTATGCTATTATCATGACACTTTATATAGATACACCTTAAGATATAAATTTAAAAAAATATTCGAATATTTACCCATGCCACCAACTTTATGCTTCATTAATCATGGAAAAAAATGGGGTGGGGTAGTTTTAGTGTTAGAGA
The DNA here is from genome assembly GCA_002080025.1 of Modiolus philippinarum. Classification (NCBI taxonomy): domain Eukaryota; kingdom Metazoa; phylum Mollusca; class Bivalvia; order Mytilida; family Modiolidae; genus Modiolus; species Modiolus philippinarum. Next base: position 28,239 of record MJUU01052460.1, read on the forward strand.
TGTATGCTCTTTATTTTCTTAGATATGGTATAGTTGTACATGAGATTATATCTCATATGTCCACTTTGTTCATTTACTATTATCTAAATTTATGTAAATTCTAAAACCTGAGGTTTAACTCCCTCCATCGTAGTTTTGTCTTTAGCTATATTTGATATTACTGATTATTCGGATTTCGTTTGGTTTATGCATTTTATACTTTTATGCAATAATGGATTTCCTATGCTTGGATTCTAGTGCTGCTGATGAGGAATAAATAACCGAAATCGCCATACCACTCATCAAAATTATTGCAGTTGGAGTAAACATATATGTTATGGTCTCATGTTCATTTACTCCATATCCTTTCATAAAATATTCACATTTTTTGCCCCAACCTCATTGATTCATATTTATAAGGGGCGGACATGGTTAAGGGAGACCAGGAGAAAGGGTGGGACGGGAGAAAGGAGAAAACGGGTGGAAAAAAGGAGAAAAGGGACTGGAGAAAGGATACGGAGGGTATAGGAGAAAGGAGCAATGGGGCGGAAGAAAAGAGAAAGACACCCCTTGTCCACCCCTTCATTTATTTGCTCTATGATCTGTTTTGCATCTGTATGTCCCAATATTGATTTTTGCCAGGGTGAGCTTTTGCCATCACTTGGCGTCTTTCGTCCATCCGTTTGTCGTTAACTTTTAATTCAAAAATCTTCTCTGAAACCAATAGGCTAATTGGAACCAAGCTTGGTCACAATAGTCCTTTGGTGATCCCCTTTAAAATTAGACCCGCGTCAGTCCTTACCTTATCCAAGATGACCGCCAACGGGGAACATACAGTAGTTTTAACATTGGCTCCTATGGAAAACGACAATCAAAGATATTTTTCTCAGAAACTACTAGTTCAATTACAACCAAACTTAGGCACAGTGGTCCTAAGATGGTTCCTTCCAAAAACAGTCTCTGACAGGTCCATGCCTCATCCAAGATGGTCGCTAGCTTTAACATTGGACCCTATGGAAAAGACATCCAAAGATCTTATAATCAAAAACTACAAGTCTAGATAGAACCAAACTTAGTCACAATGATCCTTAGATGGTCCCTTCCTAAAAAGGAATCCGGCAGGTCCTTACCTCATCCAAGTTTGCCACCGGCTGGGAACATAGTTTTAACATTTGGAATATCTAGAAAAGACAGTGGGGAACATAGTTTTAACAGTAGACTCTATAGATTAGACATTCAAAGATATTCTTCTCATTACGTACTAGTCAAGTTATAGCCGAACTTAGTCACAATGGTCCTTAAATTGTCCTCTACAAAAAAAGTTATTCTGCAGATCAGTATCTCATTAAAGATGACCACCATCGGGTTTAACATAGATTAACATGGGGACCCTAAAGAGATGGTATTCAAAATCTTCTCTCCTGAAACCAATGAGTCGACCAGAACCAACTTATAATTTCTTGGGTGGTCCCTTTCAAAATTTTAAAGCAAGTGCCTCATTCAGGATGGTCGCCAGCAGGCCATCAGGGATTATAGTTTAATATAAGGACCCTATTGGAAATACATTCCACAATCTTCTCTTCCGAAACCACTGAAATCAAACTAAGTCGCAAATGCATTCAAAGACCTTCTCTGAAACCACAGTGTTGATCGGAAGCAAGTTTAGTCACAAAAGTCCTTCGGGTCATCCGCTTCAAAGTGAGTGTTTTTCTTGTTCGTACCACATCATAGACGGCCAGTAGCAGGGAACATATTTTATAAAGGGACCCTATTGGATATACATCCAAAAATCATCTTCTCCTAAAGCCAAAAGCCAATTTGAACAACGTTTAGTCACAATAGTCCTTAAGTGGTTCCCTTGAAAGTTTATGATTTTCACGTTTATACCTTATCCAAGATGGTTGCCAACAGGGAACATAGTTTCACTAAGGGACCCTATGTGAAATGCATTTACAGATTTTCTCATCTGAAACCACTCGGCCAATTTGAACCAAACTTAGTCACGCAAGTCCTTTGGTCGTCCCCTTCAAAGTTTGTGACCTTTGAACCTCATCAAAGTTGGTCACCAGCGGGAACTTAGGGACTGACCATTTAACTTGGGGGGGCTATGGTTTTTTCTAAAAAAAATATTCTGGATCTGATTTTATGTGAAAAAAATATTTTGGCTGCCAAAATGATGAAAAAAAAATTTCTGAAGGAGGCATTCTGCCCAAAAAAATAATGTTAATTTTGAAAAAAGAATTTGTTGATATGCGTGAAAAAAAACCGTAACCCCCCCCCTCCTTCAGGTTAAATGGTCGGTCCCTTAGTCATAGTTAAACAAAGGGCTTTATGGGAAATGCATTCAAAATCTTTTTCTTTGAAACCACTGAGCCAATGGGAACCAATTAAGTTAGTATAAAAGTCCAGTGGGGAACATAGTTGAAAATAAGGACCCTATGGGTAACACCTTCTCCTCTGAAACCTATGAGCCAATCGGAAACAAGTTTAGTCACAACAGTCCTCGGATGGTCCCCTTCAAAGTCTTTGTTTTCCATTTCTGTACATCTCCAAAGATGGTCACTAGGGAGGAACACAGTATTACATACGGACCTTGAGAGAAATTCATTCAAAGATCTTCTCATCTGAAATAATTATGTGAATTGGAACCAAAGTTGGACCAAATAGTCCTTGGGAAGTCCAAATCAAAGTTTGTGATTTCTTTTTTTTTGTACTTCATTCAAGCTGGCCAACATCAAGAACATAGTTTAGCCTATAATCCTACGGGAAATGCATTCAAAGATCTTCTTTCAACTACTTGGTATATTGGAACCACACTTCTAAATAGTCCTTTGGTTGTCCCCTTCAAAGTTTGTGACTTCATACCTTATCCAATATGGCCACCAGCGGGGAACATACCGTACTTTAACATAGGACCATTTCAAAGATTTTTTCTGAAACCAATGTGCTAAATGGAAACAAACTTCACAATCCCTTCAAAGTTTGTTTATGTTCCTATCTTACTTAAGATGGACACCAGCCAATCTAATACGGGACCATTTGGAATTAATGAACATATATTCGGAAGTTTTCTTGGAAACCGCAACACCAAAGGTCACAATAGAATATGGGTTGTCCCCAGTAAATGAATTGATTTCATCAAGGATTTGTATACAAATCCTTGATTTCATGGTTTATCAAAAGTAGAAGTCAATGGAAACATAAAAAATATAAATATTTATGTTGCTAGTCAGAAATAGAAAGAATAAAAATAATTGTGTAGCTGTCGAACATGGATAACAACGAACTATAAATATGAAATAATGTCTTTTTGAAATCTAAAAAATAAATTAAAAATTGTAGCTTTTAGCATTTCCAAACCTTACAGGATCGAAATCTTGATGGAATTTGTTTCTTTATTTTTTGGAGGTTTGTTGGTGTTGTTGTTGGAGTTTTGTTGTTGGTTTTTTTTAAGTAAGCTTTTCAGCTAACCTGACATTCTTTGCTGTCCTTCTGTATAATTTCATGTTCGTGGTAAAGTTTTCAGACAACTTATTATAGGAGTTATTGTTATATAGTTAACTTTAGTCTCATGGATAACTTTATTACCATTTAAGTGATTTCAATACATTAAAACATTTTAAGATACTGTGTCGTTCAGCATGTGAATATAGTAACATTGAATTTATGGAAGTTATTGCCATTCTATTTTCATTTTTTGTATTTTTTATACATTTTGTCAAATATTTAAGAATGTTTGATAGAGGTTTACTTTAATTGCAAAAAAAAATGCTCTGCACATTAAGGATCTATAGGAGTTATATTGAGTGATCATTATTTTTATGGGAGGCAAGGGGGGTTTCATTTACAGGCTAACAATCTTTTATTTATCCCAAAAAGGTGAATTCAAATTCATGAAAAAAAGAACACATTTTTTTTTAATTAACAACAATCAGTGCTTTTTATTTGCTTTTAACAGTAAACACAAAGTAAAAACACCAAATGGCCCCTAACAGCTGATTTATTTCACCAAAAACAAACAAACAGCTGTAAGTGTCCAAAACACATTAACAGAAAAGGTCCCCCCTACAGGTCATGTTCATATTGAAAAAAAAAAATGTTCAGATATAATTGGGACTAATATTATATTTGTCCCAGGATATGAGTACATTTTATCTCCATTTTCTGTCCAAGTTAATTTGTCTTGCGAATCCTTACAGGGGTAAATGTCTTTATATCATCAATCTTTTATTTTTATTTCCTTTTTTTATGTTTGGTTTTGTATTTCAATAAAAGACTACAAAAAGCCCAAGTTGATACAAACACGGCATATTGAACAGGGTTATAAATGGACAAGTGTTGACATAGTAAATACCTTGCCGGATACCTTAAATGGGCTTAAATCTAATGGCAAACTCCAGTAACATGATGCCAAATGAGAAAAAATGTGAGTGCAGCTCACTAAGCTATCATATACTAGCCGCTTCTGCATTCGATTCCAGAAACTGTATACGTTGCAAATGAAAGCTTAAATGTTTGTCCAGATCAAAAAGAAAAGCAGTACAAGAACAAGAAATCTGCCAAAAATTTAATTTTTACAAAGTATAAGCATACAGGAAGTAGCAAAAGGACAAACCTAAAAGCTGCATACAAGATAAAACTCATCACTTCCAAGCTTCAAACTAAATTTCAAATAATTCTGAATGATACAAGCAAAGAAATCTTTGACAGAAAAAAATTGTTGATCATGTTGATGGGCAGACGACAGAAACAAAGTGAAAACTATGGGGCACCCAAATCAAAATGCATTGCCTTAAAAAGGTCAGGATCATATGAAACATTTGATTTTGAAAAGTTCATAGTTGAAACTAGAGATTTCGCCGAATGGCAACCAATTATGCCCCCGATCATTGAACCCTGAATAAATATGGCAAGTGCAAATGTAAGTGTGCGTTGACACAATACAGGTGTTGACACAGTAAAAGTATGGACACAATGATATGCCTCCCGTTCATCCAAATAAACAGGTTGGGGAAAACCCCAATTGGGGTACTATACCCCAATTTAGGTATAATATCCCAATTGGGGTATATGGTTATACCCCAATTGAGGTATCTGGTCAGTTTTATATAGATTATTTTCTCTCAATTCAATGGCGCGTAAGGAAACATTATACATTTGTACATGAGAAACTTCGTGATTGCTGTCATCAAATGACATATCGCCATCTACTTGATGATGCTGCATTTCGCCAGCAGGGGAATTCTAATGACGTAAAATCATACATTTGATTCTGTCAAAATCAAAGATCATCGCAGTTGTAACTGGGTATAATATCAAGACAAGGGAAACGGAGACTGTTTGAAAATATAATATAGTTGAACTGAAGTTTAGTTTGTAAAAATAAGCAAAGATATTGAAGTTTCAAACACTATTGTTACAGACTACTTTCAGAGTATTTTTAAGACATGGACAAAGAGAGAAAACTCTGAAAGTTTTATTTGAATATTTCTCCCTTCTTAATTTCTTTAATAATCAAAAAATATTTTCCTAAATCTATCACAGTTTGCTTAATTCGAATATAGAGTTTTCTTTTAGATAAGCAGTATAGAACGATTGTTAGCTCCTCAAATCTTAAGTTATCTCTAAATCAGAGCTGGGACTAATATATTGTCAATATATTAGTCCCAAATCAGAGTCACTGGTTTGTAAAATCATAAGTCAATCTGCAGAAAATTTATATTATCCTTTTGACAACAGACGTATATCATCCGAAAGCTCTTATCCTATAGATTTATAATTATTATGTATGATGATGCGCCATTCAACCCTTAAAATATCATTAAAAAATAACTGGTAATATACCCCAATTGGGATATTATACCTCAATTGGGGTATAGTACCCCAATTGGGGTTTTCCCCAACCTGATAAACTGTGGACACATGATATGTCTCGCCCACCCCTGCATCGCCTTAATTTGCACATTGATCTACTGCAGCAGCAATAAAAATAAAATATAATCTTTAACTGTAATTACAATTTAGGCTGTACAAACTGCTTGCTAAAAACTTAACATATTCGTAAATGTTTGTCTAAGGGGCCAGGGCCACCATCTGGGTGTGGAATCGGTATGTACTCCCAAATACGCAACTGCATGTGTCAAATATCAAGTGCCTAGGACTCCTGGTATAGGTTGTACAAACTGCTTGCTAAACACTTAATGTGATCGTTCAGGCCTGACTAAGGGGCCAGGGCCACCATCCGGACATAAAATAAGTATGTCCTCCCCAAGACGCAACTGCTTGTCAAATATCAAGTGCCTAGGACCACTGGTATAGGCTGTACAAACTGCTTGCTAAAAACTAAATGTGATTGTTCATGCGTGACTAAGGGGGCCGTCTCTGGTACTCCCAAGACAAAACTGCATGTCAAATATCAATAGCCTAGGACTCACTGTTACTGGTATAGGCTGTACAAACTGCTTGCTAAAAACTTAATGTGATAGTTCATGTGTGACTAAGGGGCCAGGGCCACTATCCAGGCGTGGAATCGGTATGTACTCCCCAAGACGCAACTGCATGTCAAATATCAAGTGCCTAGGACTACTGGTATAGGCTGTACAAACTGCTTGCTAAAAACTTAATGTGATCGTTCATGCGTGACTAAGGGGCCAGGGCCATAATCTAAGTAGGGATTTGAGTTGTACCCATAAAAATGCAACTGCACATCAAATACTATGGACCTACAACTAACATAAGCTTGTTAATTCAAAGTAGTTTGCAATCGTTGACGCCGCCACCGCCGGAAATGCTATCCCTAAGTCTCACTTCTGCAACTTTTTTGTCGCGGGCGAGACAAATATATATATGCCTCCCCTTTATCCAAAATATATATAAGGGAAGTTCTGAGCCCGAAAATAAATTCTATGGGTGCTTAAGGCAATCTTCCTGTAAAGTTTCATCCATTTTGAGGCTTTTTGAATTTTCCCACCTTTTTCCAGTTTCCATGGCAATAGCAGCCATTTTGAAAATTCTGATACCCAAAATCATTTCTATGGGCACTAAGATATCCACTTGTAAAGTTTCATCAAATTTGATGCACTTTAAATTTTCCAGCCCTTTCTCAGTTTCCATGACAACCACAGCCATTTTGAATATTCCAAAAGACGTGTGTGCCAATCTACTTATTGTAAGTTAGATTCCTTTGAAGTAGTTGGAATTTGTTTGCAAACTCTCTAAAAAACACATATAGTTGTGTTTTTCATTCGTAGACGGACAAGGGTAAAACAATATATATATTATTATATTACCCCCCTCCCCGACTTTTCGTCGTGGGGGAATAAAAAATATCAAAGCAAATTTCTTAAGGCCTTTACCATACTGAGCCAAACATAGGTGTATTCCTTACTTGTAATTCAAATCTATGTATTGCTCCGGACACCTTTTTCATTCTTAGAATTTGTAACCTTTAGGCCCTATCAAGTTAATTTGTAGATTCTCATTTACCTGTAACAAAAAATCTCGGGTGGGTGGGAGGCTTTTATTTTAATTTTTTTATTGATTTTCAATAAAATTGAAAGGAATTTAAAGAAAATTTCTGAATAATTGAAAATAAAAAAAAAGATGAGCTTAGAAAAAAGGGGGCGGATGGAGATGAGAATCTATTAATTAATTTGATGTGGCCTTACCTTCTAGGCACAAAATCAATAGATGTCTTATCTTAGCTATACTTTTGAAACCAATTTTTGGAGCAGATTTTTTTAATTTCTCTTGGCATTTGTAATGTTCTTCTTTGACCTATTGAGACCAAATCAATTGGTGTCTTCCTTACCTGCAATGCTGTCATAACTTTCACGCAAATCAACAAAGGTTTTCTGAAGTTATGATCTGGAAAATGATTTTTCCCCACATTTTTACTTCGTTAGTATATGCAATGCTGACTTTTGACCTGCCTAGTTCGTCACAAAGAATGACTTGCGTCTTCCTTACCTCTAATGTTGACAAATTGTGTGAATGTCATTTGAATTTTGCCGAATTTATGCTCCAGAAACCAATCTTGGGACTTACTGCGGATAACCTCTGACTTTACCCTTAATTCTCTTGTCACTGTTTAAGGTATTTACCTGTCTTCATAGGTGAACAGTTTATTCACACTTTCCATTATTACAACAACTTTCATTCATGCCTAAAGAGTTTCATCCTCTAGGAAAAATCTATCAAACTGATTTAATGACTTCATAGGGAATAATTCATTGCTGGAGGCTATATTGGATGATGGATCAGCACCGAAGATTAAACAACACTTGGTCAGCTTCTCATAAGCATCATGTATGCAAAGTTTGGTTTTAATCTATTCAGCAGTTCTCTAGAAGAAGATCTTCTGTTAAATTAAGTTCACAGCTGGTGACACTTGGTCAGCACCTGAAAGGCATCATTCATGCCATGTTTGATTTAAATCCATTCAGCAGTTCTCTAGAAGATCTTTGTGTGCATTTCCCATAGGGTACAATGCTGTGGGTCTTATACGATGACAGATCGGCACCTAAGTAAAAATACTTAGTCAACATCTCATAAGCATTATCAATGCCAAGTATGGGTTAAAGCAATTCAGTGGTTCTTAAAAAGAAGTTCTTTGTATGCATTTTACAATTGGGGCCAATGTTAAAATTTAGATTCCAGCTGGCGGCCATGTTGGATGACGGATTCGCACCAAAGTAGTAACACTTGGTCAGCACCTAATAAGCATCATTCATGCCAAGTTTGGTTCAAATCCATTCATTTGTTCTCAAGAAGAAGTTCTTTGTATGCATTTTCTGATACGGTCCAATGTTGAAATTATATCCCCACTGGCGGCCATGTTCGATGACCTATCGACATCAAAGTAACAACACTTGCTCAGCACTTCATCAGCAACATTCATGCCAAGTTTGGTTCAAATCCATTTGATGGTTCTCAAGAAGAAGTTCTTTGCATGAATTTTCCCATTAGGTCAAATAGTAAACTAAGTTCCCCGCTGGCGGCCATCTTGGAAGAGGTCTATCTGTTATAGTTTTTTTAATTAAAAAATAAAAAATCAAAATTTTTGAAAATTTTATGGAAAAGGGGCAATAACTCTTAGACGGGTCATCAGATTTTCTTCAAAATTTCAGCATGGGTAGATCTTCTCATGCTGATCATTTTTACTACTGTCAAATTTTTGATATCTGTAACAGTTTTTGAGTTATTTGCCAAAAACTGTAATTTACACCTATGTTCTATTTTTAGTAACAGCAGCCATGTTGTTTGACCTAAGACATACAAAATAA
>MJUU01052462.1:0-22311 GCA_002080025.1 Modiolus philippinarum
ATCAGACAGTCAACTTTACTGATAGTTACAATGATCAACAATGATTTTTAGGTCAGAATTAAAAGCGATTTTAGGTCAGAATTAAAAATTAACACATTATGCCCAGTTTTGGTCAAAGTAAAAATCTTAATCAGAAAAGGTGAAGCAAGGCCAAAGGTATTCAATAGTCATGAAATTCATGTATGTTGTTTATAAGTAGGTAGTAAGTGAGTATTACAGTATGTAAATAAATTGCTCTGTAAGTAAATAAACTGGGTTGAAAAAAGTCTGTCGCGCATTTATAATAGAATAATTGGGATAAAAAAGTTTGTCACGCGTTATGACCAGATTTTTTACCATCCAATGCAGGTCATCACCAGATTTTGGGTCATTGGAGGTTGACAGGTATGTGTTTAGCTCTTCAAGAATTACAATTTCAACAGCGATCAGACAATAAGTTTGTACATTGCAGATCTATGTTTAGAGATGTACATAGATCAGATAACATGTTTTTACATTGCAGATCTATATTTAGAGATGTACAGGGATCAGATAATATGTTTCTTCATTGCAGATCTATATTTAGAGATGTACAGGGATCAGATAATATGTTTTTTTCATTGCAGATCTATATTTAGAGATGTACAGGGATCAGATAACATGTTTTTTACATTGCAGATCTATATTTAGAGATGTACAGGGATCAGCTAATATGTTTTCACATTGCAGCTCTATATTTAGGGCTGTTCCAGAAAAGTTGGTCTGGGACCCTTTGAAGGCACTTCATATGAATTTCTGTTGGTGGTTGTGTTTTCTTCATCCTTTTGTATTGTACATATGGGGAAGAATTCTATGGGTGGTGGGGGTCAATAAAAAGTGCCTTCAAACCCCCCCATGTCAATTTTTCTGGAACAGCCCTTAGAGATGTACAGGGATCAGCTAATATGTTTTCACATTGCAGATCTATATTTAGAGATGTACAGGGATCAGATAACATGTTTGCTTGGACACAATGGAGCTGGGAAGACAACTCTGATTAATATATTGTCAGGACTTGTGTTGCCAACAAAAGGAACAGCCAAAATCTTAGGAATGGTTAGCTAAATTTTATTATGAAATCAGATACACAAATAAAGAAAAACGGAGTAAATTTGGGTGATACAAGAGTTTCAAAACAACAAAAAAGTGAAATATATGAGAAAAATTAATGTACAGAATCAACAAGTAACCAATAAAATATGTTCATTAATAAAAACTGCTAAATAGAAATAAATATCATACATGTAGGTATTTCCTGAACATTGTTGAATGAATTTGAAAACTCCTTAAATCTGAATTTTAAATGTTGGCATTTTTTCATATTTCGAAAGTTATGACTTCAATACTATTGGAAATTTTTCTACTCCTTTGGAACTACAAAAGCATATTGAAGAAAAATACAGAAATAATGTATGGGTCCTTGAATTTGGATTTCAATTTGGATCATCTTGGTTATTTGTTCTCTGTCAGTGTTTGTACATCTTTCGATTTCTTGATTTGATTTTCGATTGTTTTTGATTTTTCCACTCAGATGAGATGTCCAAAGTTTTGCCCCAAAAAATTGCCAGACTAACAGCTAGGCTGGAAAAAAAATATGTCACCCTGTCCATTAGAAAAAAAACCTGGTGCAGCAACATTTTATAGCATTGTGTATATGGGAAAAAATAATCTAGCCTGGTGGCAAAAAAAAAGTTTCCTGCCTTGTGTGAAAATCCCAGCTCACTTGAAAATCAAATGGTCCGTGCCTAAATTTGGATTAGTTAATTGTATATAAGTTTTTGTTGGTAGCATTTTGTCAGGTAATTGATGTAGGCTCTGCTTCTGGGCCTCCAGTTTAAAATATGGCTCAAATCAAATGTATCCATTAATATGTGATTTACACTCTTAGCTCTAAAAAGATGCTTATATTTAACAAAGATTCCCTGTAAGCACTAGAATTACTTGGAAATAGTATGTCATAGAATTAGCTAATTTTTGTTTTATGTTTTGAATTTTAATACTAAGTCATAAAAATAAGTTTGTAATTATTGACCTCCGTTTCCATGGTAACCATGACGGCAATTTTGGGCCCTTTCAAAAATCCTAAAATATGCACTTTTCACAAATCAATTTATTTTCAAGGAAAATAAATACATTTCATGTATAATTTTTTATGACATTAATTTGAAGCATCATTGACCATATCAAAAACAGTTTCAACTCTTTGCAAAAATATGAAGTCATAACGAGGCTATCTAATAAATCAAGAAACTGATCTTTTTTCAATGAAAATTTTCAACAAAAATATGTTTTTTTGTCACTTTTTAAGGTCAGTTTTCAGGACAGGCACCAACTGCATATATATATATATATATATATATATTTAATAGTAACATGTCATATGCAGCTAAGCTAGTTGATCAAAGAAATATAAAAATATCGGTGGGGGGGAGAATTTGTGTCCTAGAAGATCAATGTGAAAATCGAGTTACTATGGTACCAAGGCAAAATTTCTATGGAAACTGTATAACTATGTTATCACCACATACACGACACTAAATATCAATACTGTTCCTCACCTTTAAGGATCAGTCTAACATGTATTAACCTTTGTATGATTTCAAGGTCATTTATCTTGTCTTCAGGGTCACTTAAAAAAAGATTTGTATGCCCCTGCCATTAGGCGAAGAGGGCATTAAGTTTTACCCATGTCCGTCCGTCCGTAGGTCCGTCCGTCTGTCTGTATGTACATGTACGTCCAAAATTTCTGTCAGCTTGTGTATGCAGGAATGATTTGATATTTGGTCTGAAGCTTTGGTATGATGAGTTGTACAGTGTCTCCCCTTTTCAAGTCCGTCGCTAATCTACTTCCTGTTTGCTGATATATCTGTATGATGGGGGCATCCGTGTCCCATGGACACATTTTCTTTTATTTTTAGTCTGCCTCAACGAAGTTGAGGGGGACTATTGGAGTACCCCCGGCGTCCTCGTCCGCGTCCTCGTCTACGTCTACGTCCGCGTCCGCATTTGGGCATATATCTCTGCAACTATGCAGGGTAGGGTCATTAAACTTTGTATGCAAATGCATTTTGGGTTGACTCACAGCCTCCAAGAAAATTGGGTCTCTCCGACCTATATTTTCCGCTTGATTGGCTTCCATTCAAATTTACATTCAAGTTCATATCTCAGTCAGTATACATAATAGGATCGACTAACTTTGCATATGCATGCATCTCTGACAGTAGGTCAGTATCAAGGCAAAATAAGTTCACTTTGACCTATATTTTACGCTTGATTGATTTACATTCAAGTTTTCAGACGAGTTCAGATCTCTGTCACTATACATGATAGGATCATGTAACTTTGCATATGCATGCATCTCTGATGGTAGGTCAGCATCCAGGCAAAATTAGGTCACTTTGACCTATATTTTACACTTGATTGATTTACATTCAAGTTTTCGGACGAGTTCAGATCTCAGTCACTATACGTGGAAGAATCATGTAACCTTGCATATGCATGCATCTCTGATGGTAGGTCAGCATCCAGGCAAAATTAGGTCACTTTGACCTATTTTTTATGCTTGATTGATTTACATCAAGTTTTCGGACGAGTTCAGACCTCAGTCACTTTACATGGTAGGGTCATGTAACCTTGCATATGCATGCATCTCTGATGGTAGGTCAGCATCCAGGCAAAATTAGGTCACTTTGACCTATATTTTACGCTTGATTGTTTACATTCAAGCTTTCAGACGAGTTCAGATCTCAGTCACTATACGTGGTAGGATCATGTAACCTTGCATATGTATGCATCTCTGATTATAGGTCAGCATTCAGGCAAAATTAGGTCACTTTGACCTATATTTTACGCTTGATTGATTTACATTTAAGTGTTTGGACGAGTTCAGATTTCAGTCACTATACATGGTAGGATCATGTTATCTTGCATATGCATGCAACTCTGATGGTCGGTCAGCATCCAGACAAAATTAGGTCACTTTGACCTATATTTTATGCTTGATTGATTTACATTCAAGTTTTTGGATGAGTTCAGATCTCAGTCACTATACATGCTAAGATCATGTAACCTTACATGTGCATACATCTCGGATGGTAGATCAGCATGCAGGCGAAATTGGGTTACTCTGACAATGTGCCATAACGAGGCGAACTCTGTAATCGTTGATTAACTATGTTTTAATTGACCCTTTTGAAATTCTTCATTTTTATTTGACCTTGACAATAAGAACATTGACCTTGAAATTGTTTCAAGGCTATGATAAGTTTGAAGGGTATCTAATCTGAGATATAATTGTACCCCTGCTCCCCATTGGGGATAGGGGTATACTGTTTTCGGTCTGTGTGTGTGTGTGCGTGCGTGCTTGTGTGGGTCCGTCTGTAACATATTTTCCTTGCATTTATCTCAGCAATGGAATTAGGTGCAAATCTGAAATTTTGTCAGAAGCTTTGTATTATGGTGCCATACTGTGGGATGCATTTTCAGACCAAATACCACTCTCTGTTTACCGACTTAGTCAAATTTTTCCCATTATACCCATATGTTTCAATTTTTCGTCAAGGATTTCTCAGCTTTTGTATGTAGTAATGATTTGATATTTGGTCTGAAGCTTAAGTATAATGAGTTGCACCATGTCTCCCCTTTTCAAGTCTGTCACTCATCTACTTCCTGTTAGCTGATAACTTTGATTTTTTTCTATTATACCCATGTATTGACATTTTTCTTCAAGGATTTATCTGCTTGTGTATGTAGTAATTATTTGATATTTGGTCTGAGGCTTTAGTGTGATGAGTTGTACTGTGTCCCCCCCTTTCAAGCCTGTCACTCATCTACTTCCTGTTTGCCAATAACTTTGATTTTTTCCATTATAGCCATAAATTGACATTTTTCGTCAAGGATTTTTCATCTTGTGTATGTAGTAATGATTTGATATTTGGTCTGATGCTTTAGTATGATGAGTTGTACTGTGTCTCCCCTTTTAAAGTCTGTCACTTATCTACTTCCTGTTTGCCGATAACTTTGATTTTTTCCATTATAGCCATATATTGACATTTTTCGTCAAGGATTTCTCAGCTTGTGTATGTAGTAATGATTTGATATTTGGTCTGAGGCTTTAGTGTAATGAAGTGTACTGTATGTCCCCTTTCAAGTCTGTCATTCATCTACTTCCTGTTTGCCAATAACTTTGATTTTTTTCCATTATAGCCATAAATTGATATTTTTCGTCAAGGATTTTTCATCTTGTGTATGTAGTAATGATTTGATATTTGGTCTGAGGCTTTAGTGTAATGAATTGTACTGTATGTCCCCCTTTCAAGTCTGTCACTCATCTACTTCCTGTTTGCAAATAACTTTGTTTTTTATATCCCGCCACACGTAGTGGTGTGGTATAATGTGATACCCTCAGTCGTGTGTCCGTCCGTCCGTGCGTCCGTCCGTCTGTCTGTCGTCCCCCGAAGGTTTCCGACTGATAACTTTTGAACGGAATAACATACATTCTTCAAACTTGGTATGTAGCTTGTTCACCACAAAACTCAGGTCGAGTTCGAATATGGGTTCAGAGGTCCAAGGGGTTCTGGAGTTATGCCCCTTGATACTCGAAATTTTGTGAAACGTGGCGGGGTATCATGTAATCCACCATTACTATTTTTTCCATTATAGCCATATATTGACATTTTTCATCAAGGATTTCTCAGCTTGTGTATGTAGAAATGATTTGATATTTGGTCTGTGGCTTAAGTGTAATGAGTTGTACTGTGTCTCCCTTTTTCAAGTCTGTCAGTCATCTACTTCCTGTTTTTCGTCAAGGATTTCTCAGCTTGTTCATCAAGGATTTCTCAGCTTTTGTATGTAGTAACAATTTGATATTTGGTCTGAAGATTTAGAATAATGCGTTGCACAGTGTCCATCCTTTTTAAGTCTGTCACTCATCTACTTCTTGTTTACCCACTTAGTCAAATTTTTCCCATTATGCCCATGTATTGAAATTTTTTGTCAAGGATTTCTCAGCTTTTGTAACACTTTGATATTTGGTCTGAAGCTTTAGAATAATGAGTTGCACTGTGTCTCCCCTTTTCAAGTCTGTCTCTCATCTACATGTACTTCCTGTTTGCCGATAACTTTGATTTTTTTCATTATAGCCATACATTGAAATTTTTCGTCAAGGATTTCTCAGCTTTTTTATATAGTAACGATTTGACATTTGGTCTGAAGCTTTAGAATTATGAGTTGCACCATGTCTCCCCTTTTCAAGACTGTCATTCATCTACTTCCTGTTTGCCGATAACTTTGATTTTTTTCCATTATAGCCATATATTGAAATTTTGTGTCTAGGATTTCTCAGCTTGTATATGTAGTACTGATTTGAGTTGTATTGTGTCTCCCTTTTTAGCTCACCTGGCCTAAAAGGCCATGTGAGCTTTTGCCATCACTATGCGTCCGTCGTCCGTCGTCTGTCGTCTGTCTGTCTGCCTGTCCATCAACAATTTCAAAAATCTTCTCCTCTGAAACCGCTGGGCCAAATGTAACCAAACTTGACTTGAATCATCACCAGGGTATGGCTTCTCAAAATTGTGTTCGATTAGTTGGCTGGTCAAACAACATGGCCGCCATTGCTAAAAATAGAACATAGGGGTAAATTGCAGTTTTTGGCTAATAACTCGAAAACCATTACAGATATCAAAAATCTGACATGGATAAAAATGATCAGCTTGATTAGATCCACCCACTGTGCAATTTTGAAGAAAATCTGAAAACCCATGTCAGAGTTATAGCCCTTTTTCCGTTAAATTTTCAAAATTTTTGCATTTCTTATGTTTTATTTCAAAAACTGTAACAGATAGAGGTCAAGTGTAAATTGCAAAAATGTTCAGCATATCAAGATCTACCCACCCTGAAATTTTGAAGAAAATCCATAAACCGTTGTAGGAGTTATTGCCCTTTTTTCAACGAATTTTTTTTTTAATTTTTGTATTTTTCATCTTTTATTTCCAAAACTATAGAAGATAAAGGTTAAGTGTAAATTGATGAAATGTTTGCCATGTTGTGGCGACTTCAAAACTGATGTTGAAAATTGTTCCTTGACCGCCATTTTCAAAATGGCTACCAAAAAAGGCGGGAAAATTCAACATTGTCCGATTTCAATGAAATTTGGTTTCCAAATAGATATTGATGTTGCGACTTCAAAACCGGTGTTGAAAATTATTCTTTGACCACCATTTTCAAAATGGCCGCCAAAAAGGCGGGAAAATTCAACATTGTCTGATTTCAACGAAATTTTGTTTCCAAATAGATATTGATGTTGCGACTTCAAAACCGGTGTTGAAAATTGTTAGTTGACCACCATTTTCAAAATGGCCACCAAAAAAGGCGGGAAAATTTTACATTGTCCGATTTCTATGACATTTGGTTTCCAAATTGGTCCTGATGTCGCAACTTCAAAACTGATGTTAAAAATTGTTCGTTGACCGCCATTTTTAAAATGGCCGCCAAAAAAGGCGGGAAAATTCAACATTGTCCAATTTCAATGAAATTTGATTTCCAAGTAGATATTGATGTTGGGACTTCAAAACCCATGTTGAAAATTGTTTTTTGACTGCCATTTACAAAATGACGTCTCAGCTTCAAAACTGGTTTGAAAGTGGTCCTTAGCAAGAACGTTTTTTGTCAAAACAGCCCATCAAAGAAATATAGTAAAACATGATCAGACTTTAAAAACAGTTCAAAATATTGATTGAAGGTGTTTGAGCTACGAAAGTTTGAGAAACTAAAGATCAACTGTATAACTTGCAATGTTACCTTGATTGTGGCAACTGAAAGCCAGGTGAGCGATACAGGCTCCTGGGAGCCTCTGGTTCAAGTCTGTCACTCATATACTTCTCGTAGATCTGAAATTTGTCACAAGCTTTGTATAGTCATGCCTAATGTGGGATGCGTTTTCAGACCAATAGGGTAATTATTTTCTGTTTACCCACTAAGTCACTTTTGACACTTGAAGCATTTTAGAGTAATTTTTTGCTGAGAGAGGGGTATTTTTATTGAGCATGGGCTTACAGATCACTTGTTAATGGTGATTTGATCTACACTCCAACAAACACTTAATTCATAGCTAGAAAGTTTTCTATACAAAATGCAATCTTTGCCCTGTTTCCGTGGTTACCAACTTTAATATTAATTTTCCAAGACGCCAATTCTTACCCCACTTTTTATTTATTTTGAAAATTAACCTAGCAATATGAGATAATTGTCCTGTTGAGTATATGCAATTGGTGCCTTTTCTAAAAATTTAGGCTGAAAAGTGACAAAATTGGCATAATTTTGTTGAAAATTTGTAGTATAAAAGGGTCAATTTCTTGAAATCTTTAATAGCCTCTTTCTGAGCTCATATTTACTTTAATTTTTGAAACTGTTTCAGTTTCAATAATGCCCTTAATTAACCTCATACATGTACAAAATTACATGTATATCTGATATGTATTGATCTTCTTTGAAATATTTGGGGTTTGAAAAGTGCATATTTTAGGGTTTTTGAAATGACCAAAAATTGACGCCATTGTTACCATGACAACATAGGTCAATGATAATAAATTACCATTATTTTTGTGATTCATAGGTTTATATCAACCTATAAAATGAATATCAGCTAAATCTGTGACATGCCGTTTCTCAACCTGTATTAAAATTGTTTGGTCCTTACAGCAAATCCATGTTAAACCTTAACTAAAGGATTTCATAACCAAATTCCATTTTAAGAATAGACAAATATTTGCAAAAGGCAGGTTACATTGAAGTCTTAGGGTATAGTAAAATGCCATAAGTATTGCAACAAATTAAATGTACCTGTGCATTTCTTGATAGAACGGGTTCTGTTAAAAAAATTATTTACAGATTATTTCTGGACAGATTTTCATAAAATTTACATTTGATAAAAAGAGCTTGACATGTATGAAATCACTGTTACTTTTGTTTCTGCATATGCGCATTTCGACAACTTTTATATTAACAAGAAAAGGGTTTTACAAAAAAGTTACCGGTACATGTATATATTTTATAATGTTGCTCAATAAATGTTGCTTATTTGACATAATTTAATATCAATTAATAACTATTCAAAATCCTTTTGACAACATTTTAATGATGAATCCCAATATTTATCAGATATCAGGTGTAAAAGATGTATGCGCTGTTTTAGACAATGGTTTAAATAGGAGGGTTGGGCAGATTTTACAGTAATTATGATTTCAGGATTTTTATAATTATATAAGATTGGTTATATATAATTGGATCATTTGTAGGAATTAAACCATAACTATGTAATTGTTTAGTAATGAGTACTAATTAGACCAAGTTATTGTAGAATGTAAACAATCCAGCAGATATGGATAAGATACGAGCCAGAACTGGTGTTTGTCCACAACATAATATCCTTTTTGACAAATTGACAGTTGTAGAACATCTGAAACTATATGCTGGATTAAAAGGGGTACAGTCAGAGGACATAATGCTGTCGGTAAGTGATATGTTATAAAAAAGTCTAAGTCAGATATAAACTTTTCTTTACGTTGTAAACTTGAACCAGTTATAATTACATTCATTCTGCTTCATATGGAAATCTTTGTATTTGATTGGTTACGAGTAAAGATGGTGGAGTAATCTAAACTACGAAATGTTGCATCATCCATGGATTTCATCAATTTATCTAGCGGGATGACTTGCATTCCATTTACGGAATGTAATTTAAGTATTGAATGCAATATTTTGTAGTTTTATTTTCGTGTAAAAGCATCGACCGTAGCACATTTTTAACATGAAGCGCTAGCGCGCTTCATTCAAAGATATACACTCCAATAAAACTACAAAATATTGCATTCAATTCTTAAATAAAACTCTGATATTATTTTTGTTGAGCCTTGGACGATAGTCGAAAAAAGCAAGACATAGGTATAGTGATTCTTGCGGCGGCCGCGGCGGCCACAATTGTTTAAGTTTTTTCTTGGGTCTGTTTAACATCAACCACCTGTGTTAACCTATTGAAATTTGATATGCAGTTGCATTAGCATCAGTACAGCTCAGTTTCAGTGGCGTTTTATGTCTATGCCCCTGCAGTCATGCTCCACTGACTTTGAAATTTTGAATTGTTTTTTTCAAATGTTTAAGTTTTTTCTTGTGTCTGTTTAGCATCAACCACTCATAGTTGCAAATTGATATTTGGTATGCAATTGAATTAGCATCATTGCAGCTCAGTTTCAGTGGCGTTTTATGTCTATGCCCCCATAGTCATGCTTCACTGACTTCGAAATTTTGCACTTTTTATCAATGTTTGTTTTCTTGTGTCTGTTAAGCATCAACCACTCTTAGTTGCCCATTGATATTTGGTATGCAGTTGCATTAGCATCAGAAAAATTCGGTTTCAGTGGCCTTTTATGTCTATGCCCCCGCAGTCATGCTCCATTGACTTTGAAATTTTGCACTGTTTATCAACATCAACCACTCATAGTAGCCCATTGATCTTTGGTATGCAGTTGCATTATCATGTGATTGTGATCAGTTGTGATCACTGAAACGTTTGGTATCATGACTGCTGCTGAAGATCAATGTGCAGATTCATGAAGCATGGCAAAGATAAGACATATTCTGTGTCAACAGTTTATTACAATAATGTAAAATTTTCTGTCATTGTTGGGACAGATTTGTTAGAATAAGTGTTGTGTAAAGATTTTAATTTTAATTTAATTATAATTTGTACAAAAATTTTTTATGATTTTAAATGGATTTTTTTTTTAGCTCACCTCACGAAGTGAGGGGGCTTATGTGATATCCCTAGCTTCCACACCCACATTGTCGTCTGGTTAGGAAGAATGGTTAAGGTCCATTCCCACTTACTGACATGCCCAACATCAACCATATTGGTTTGCCTGATGCATTTTTGGATTACAACAGCAATGCATGCTTCGGATGCTGTCTGTGACCTACATTTTACACATGAGCGACTTGGTTAGGTAGAATGGTTAAAGTCCATTCCTGGTTACTGACATGTCTCACATCAATCATATTGTTCCAGTATGTATTATGCATTTTGGGATAACAACAACAATGCATGCTTCGGATGCTGTCTGTGACATACATTTTACCCATGAGCGACTTGGTTAGGTAGAATGGTTAAAGTCCATTTCCGGTTACTGACATGTCCCACATCAACCATATTGGTACGTATGATGCATTTTGGGATGACCACAACAATGCATGCTTCAGATGCTGTCTGTGACCTATATTTTATGCATGAGTAACTTGGTTAGGTAGAATTAATAGTCCATTCCTGGTTACTGACATGTCTCACATCAGTCATATTGTTCCAGTATGTATGATGCATTTTGGGATGACAACAACAATGCATGCTTCGGATGCTGTCTGTGACCTACATTTTACACATGAGCGACTTAGTTAGGTAGAATGGTTAAAGTCCATTCCCGGTTACTTACATGTCCCACATCAACCATATTGGTATGTATGATGCATTTTGGGATGACAACAACAATGCATGCTTCAGATGCTTTCTGTGACCTACATTTTATGCATGAGCAACTTAGTTAGGTAGAATGGTTAAAGTCCATTCCCGGTTACTGACATGTACCACATCAACCATATTTGTATGCATGATGCATTTTTGGATGACAACTACAATACAAAAATTGCTTCGGATGCTGATTGTGACAAACATTTTACGCATCAGCGACTTGGTTAAATAGAATGGTAAAGGTGTATTTCTGCTTACTGAGATGTCCCACATCAACCATATTGGTATGTGTCATGCATTTTGGGATGACAGTCTTTGACCTACATTTTACACATGAATGAATCTGTTACAAAGAATAATTATAGTCCATTCCTGTTTACTGACATGTTTAACATGTGACAATGCTGTGCAACGAGGTGAGCTTAGCAGGCTGTGGCTGCTTCTATGTTTTTATGCCCCATCTACGATAGTAGGGTGGCATATATTGTTCGGGTGTGTCCTTCCATCCCAAGTTAGGTTTACCCTCAGATTGAAGTTTTTTTCTGTGAAGGATGTATGCTATTGTCAAAAAACTTTATATAAATACACATTAGCGTCAAATACAAAAATCATAATGAAATTTTATCCATGGAACAAACTTCATGCTTCACTGATCACGGGGAAAAAAGTGTGATAGTATGAGGTTTACCCTTAGGTTGAAGTTTTTTTTCTGTGAAGGATGTATGCTATTATCATGAAACTTTATATAAATACACATTAGGGTATAATTAAAGAAAAATCATGATAGAAATTTATCCTTGCCACCAAAATCGCTTCACTGATCTTGGACAAAAAGGGGGGGGGGGTTGTATGAGGTTTACCCTTAGGTTGAAGTTTTTTCTATGAAGGATGTATGCTTTTGTCATGAAACTTTATATAAATACACATTAGCCTCTAATCAAATAAAAATCATAATAAAAATGTATCCATGGTACCAACTTCATGCTTCACTGAATAGAAAAAAGGGTGGGTAGTATGAGGTTTACCCTTGGGTTGATGTGTTTTTTCTGTGAAGGATGTATGCTATTATGATGAAACTTTACATAAATACACATTAGGGTATAATTAATCAAAAATCATAATAAAAATTTATCCTTGCTTCCAACTTCATGCTTCACTGATCATGGACAAAAAGGGGGTAGTATGAGGTTTACCCTTAGGTTGAAGTTTTTTTTTCTGTGAAGGATGTATGCTTTTATTATTACACTTTATATAAATACACATTAGGATATAATTAAAGATGATTAAAAAATTATCCTTCCTACCAACTTCATGCTTTACTGATCACAAAATACAGAATTGTTCAAAATAGTTGTTAGGCGGGGCATTGTGTCCAATAGACACATATTCTTTTTATTTCTCTTTCAGTTGTGAGGCAACAGATTTAGTAAAGCTCTTACAGTTTCTTTTCTATAGGGGCCAAACAGAGCCAAAGTTGCAAATGGCAAATTACTTGAAATTTTTATTTTCAGATGAGATTAATGGAATTACTTTCTTAAGATTACTCTTGATATAAGCTTTCTGTAATATGCTGATGAATTTGGTGTAGCCCTTACTGTTTCTGATCTATTAGGAGTGAAAGGGGGAAAATTGTACCTTTTCCAAAGCAACTAAAACCCATTTTGCTATATTCTTGTTTTAATCGCAGCCAAACTTTTTACATATGAACTTTTATGCATTTTTATATTTTAACATTGTCATAATCCACTTCAGTAAGCTTTACCAAGAAGAGACATAAATAGGTGTTGGTTCAGTCTGTGGTAAATTGTCTTAATATAATTTAATCATGAAACTTTTGTTTAAAGATCAGACAGATATTAAAGGATGTTGGACTCAAAGATCAAGATGAAGTATTAGCTACAAATCTAAGTGGAGGACAGAAAAGGAAGTTGTCTGTTGGGATAGCACTTATTGGAGACCCCAAGGTATTACCACAATACTGATGCATGTTAAGATAGTATGGTAACACCAACACATAAAAAAAAGGCCATTTGAGAATATGGCAACCTTTTGCTTCTTTCTCCCATTGTCTGTCTGTCACCAATTTCAAAATTCTTATCCTCTGAAAATGCTGGGCCAAGCTTGGACTGAATCATCACAAGGGTATTCAGTTTAAAATTTATGTTTGATTAGCCTGTAAACCAAACAACATGACCATTGTTACTAAAAATAGAACTTGGAGATAAATTGCTGCAAATAACTCTAAAATCATTACAGATATAAAAATTTCTAAGAGAGTAAAAATGATTAGCACCACAAGATTTACCAGACCTACAATTTTGAAGAAGATCCAAAATCTGTCTTTCAGTAATTGTTCTCAGATTGAGGATTGGGGCATATTGTTTTTGTCCTGTCTCTTTGTCTCTGTGTATGTGTGTGTGCATCCTTAAACTTTTATCTTTGCTACATGGGATTAGACTTTTTATACTTGTCAAGTGTATATTTCTAGCCAAGAGGAACTTAAAAATGCAAAAAAGAATTGGATGTATTCACATATTTGACTGTAGAATGTTCATTGTATTCAGACATGGCTTGCTGAATTTTATTGCAAATAATATTGTGAAGCTGTAGTTTGTCAACACATTTGAGATAGGGTTTACCTGTATATTTTTAGAAAAAAGAGTGGGCCAAATTTTAAAAAAAAATGAATTTTGATTTTATGTCAGATTTTGATGCAGGTTTAATTTGTAGGGATAAACGGATACAATAAATAATTAAAACCATTTTCAATAAACAGATGCCCAAAGGACCCAGCCTTTCAGAAAAAGGGGCTATATTTGCCTGTATAATCTTTATTAAATAACATATTGAGAAGGATTTTATTATTATACCCCCCGCAAACAAAGTTTGGGGGGTATATAGGAATCACTCTGTCTGTCTGTCCATCTGTCTGTCTGTCCGTCTGTCCACACTTCTCGTAAGCCCAACTCCTCTTAAACCACTGGAAGGATTTTTATGAAACTTTACACAAAGGAAGGACACTATATGGAGATGTGCATGAAGGAATATAATTATTTTCCGAAACCAGGAAGGGGAGATAATTTGACTTTGAATTTTCGTTGATTCCCTGTGTATGGATTACCTCGTAAGCGCAACTCCTCTTAAACCACATGAAGGATTTTGATGAAACTTTACACAAAGGAAGGACACTATATGGAGATGCGCATAAAGGAATATAATTATTGTCCGAAAACAGGAAGGGGAGATAATTCGACATTGAATTTTCGTTGATTCCCTGTGTATGGATCACCTCGTAAGCGCAACTCCTCTAAAACCACATGAAGGATTTTGATGAAACTTTACACAAAGGAAGGACACTATATGGAGATGTGCATGAAGGAATATAATTATTGTCTGAAACCAGAAAGGGGAGATAATTCGACTTTAGCTTTTTGTTGATTCCCTGTATATGGATTACCTTGTAAGCGCAACTCCTCTTAAACCACATGAAGGATTTTGATGAAACTTTACTCAAAGGAAGGACACTATATGGAGATGTGCATGAAGGAATATAATTATTGTCCAAAACCAGGAAGGGGAGATAATTTGACTTTAACTTTTGTTGATTCCCTGTGTATGGATTACCTCGTAAGCGCAACTCCTCTTAAACCACATGAAGGATTTTGATGAAACTTTACACAAAGGAAGGATACTATATGGAGATGCACATGAAGGAATATAATTATTGTCCAAAACCAGGAAGGGGAGATAATTCAACTTAAGCTTTTTGTTGTAGATTATATCATTGTGTCCACACTTGTACTGTGTCCAAACCTGTTTTGTGTCCACACCCACTTAATTTTGCACTTGCCATATGGATTCAGGGTTCAATGAGCGGGGGGTATATTTGGCTGCATTTGGCGACAGCTCTTGTATTTCATTTCTTTTAACCCTTGTCTTGCTGCGGCCGGACTGGTCTTGGGTGCACACCTAGGTCAGTTGAGCACCTTCCACAGTTCCCGAAACGTACAGAGATGCGTTTTTTTGCACTGATATCATAAGAATTGCTATTAACTATATAATAATTTTGCCAATTTTCGTTGCATTCACCTCCAAATTGTATGCTGGCAAGTTCAAAGCTAAAAAAATCACATACTTAGGACGGGTTGGCTCCATTTTTCAGCGAAAAAGAATGCAACACTTCATCCTAAAATTGCTTTATTATCATACTACAATGTCATATCTATCACAGAATGAAAGGGACAGTCCCTTGGGCGCATGAATCATGTGACTTCCGGTCTAGAAGTCCAAAATTGTGATAAAATGCCAATTTTGAGGACCAAGAATGACAAAACTCTTCACCCAAAGCATGTTTACGCCTAAGTATTATTCCTAGATTACTGGGAACGACACACGAGGTGCAACATCTTCAGAAAATACTTTAAATTTGTGATACATCATCATCAACTATCTTGAGGCACGGAAAAGCCGATGAAAAAGAGAAAAAATGGTACTTTTTAGAGGGTCGCACAGGGGGGTGCCGAGCACAAGCGTACGAGAAATAAAATGTCACAACACGAGAAACGAAAAATTAGAAATTGGCTTGCATGATGCTTTTTTTTTTTTCGGTTTGCTCGAAACACGGCAAATAACAACCCTCCAACACGGCAACACGTGAAATAAAAAAACGGCAAACACGCTGCACGAAAATAACCCTGTGCCACCCTCTTTTTACAACTGGTTACCAATATTTTGAGGCTTGGTGATGTTGTCTTACAAAAATGTTAAGCATGTCAAAATCTACCTTTCCTGCAATTTTGAAGAATATCTGGTGAATAATGTAGGAGTTACTTTTGTTTTTACCTTGGAACCAAACTTGGTCACAATAGTCTTTGGGTGGTCCTCTTCAAAATTTGTGATTTTTATGTTTGTATGTCATCCAAGATTGCAACCAGCAGGGAACATAGTTTTAACATAGAACCTATTTTGAAATGCATTCAAAAATCTTCTTCTCTGGAACCAGTATGCCAACTGGAACCAAACTTGGTCACAGTAGCCCTTGGGTGGTCACCTTCAAAGTTTGTGATTTTCATGGTTGTTTGTCATCCAAGATGGCCACTAGCAGAAAACTATTAGTTTGACATGGTACCCTATGGGAAATTCATTCACCTCTCAAACTACTAAGCCATTTAGAACTTAATTTGGTCACATTTTTAAATCATAAAAAATGGCGAAAGCACGGAATATAGTGCAGCATATGACCCTTGTGAGCGATACAGGCTCTTTGAGAGCTTATGTTTCATTTAAGATTCAATTTTCATATGTTTTGTATTTAAAAAGATGCTTATAACCAAAATATTAGAATTCTATTTTCAAAAAAGTAATGCTGGGAGCATATGTTGTGTTTCACAAACACATCTTGTTGGTATATAAAGATAAAAATAAGTAGATTTATTGTTTACTTTTCACTTTTTCAACAAACTGAAAGCAGTAGGCTATTTCCGATGTGGGAGACATTTAATTCAGCAGACTATACTGTAAACATGGAAAGTTTCGTGTGGGGGTAAATTTTGCTTATTTCGTGTTTGGCAATTTTACGGGAATATGTCCCCCTCACGGATACTTTTAATGACAAGCATTTTAAAATCAAATTTTGAAGATTCGCAAGCATTACAACCACATGAAAGGTTTGGGTATGACACTTCGCAAAAGTAACCCCCAGCGAAAATAACCACATTTACTGTAATAGAATATGGGAACTTTTGCAAGTGTGGTGTAGAGTTAAGACAGGTTCAATGTGTTTTGTTTAGCTAATAAAACATATATATACATGTTCTTATTATTACACAGATAGTGATTCTTGATGAACCTACAGCAGGGATAGATCCTTTCTCCAGACGACATCTTTGGTCAGTTTTGAAAGAGAAAAAGAAAGGAAGAGTTGTGTTGTTGACTACACATTTTATGGATGAAGCAGACATTTTAGCTGGTATCAGAATATTTGTTAAGGCATCGGTTATTTTTAAGTTCATGAAAGTGGAAATGCAAGGATTTATAGACTATAGTCATGATTAAACACTACAAGATTTTACTTAAATCTCATTCACAGTTACCAGCATCAGTATCATTCTTGTTTACTGACACTTTCACATTATGAAATTTTGTTGCTGAAACTATATCCAGAAGATTAAATCTAGATTATTTATCTACACTAACACTTGTAGTTGTCCCAATATGGATTTTCCAAAAATAATAATGTACTCATACAAAATGTAAACAATATCCACTACAGCAATATGGAGACTACTGCATTCTCATGCTTGCCAACTGACCTGCATTTGAGGCCATTTTGAGATGGGAAGACATCTATTTGGGGTCACACTTGTTTAAACAGGAATAATTTGTCACAAAAATTATAGGGTTACAGTAAATATAATGGTTAAAAGGTAATTACCATAAAGATATGATGCATTGGAATTACAGGTCAATTAAGTTAGTAATTATACCCCACGCAATGAAGTTGCGGAGGGTATAATGCTTTTGATCCGTCTGTCCGTCCCTTAGTCCTGTTCTTGTCACTGTAACTCTTCTGTAACAGCTTGAGGAATTGCTTTCATATTCAGTAGGATTGTTGGTCATGATGTATAGATTGCATACTGTACCACTATATTTAATGGATTTATTTTTATGGGAGTTATTGGACTTAGACTATCTTCAGTTAAAACACCAAAGTATAATCTTGTCACTGCAACTCCTCTGAATCCACTTAATGGATTGCTTACATATTTGGTAGTATTGTTGGTCTTGATGTGTAGATGTGCATACTTAACTGCCTTATAGATCAGATTATTTTTATGGGAGTTATTGGACTTAGTTAGACTATTTTCAGCTAAAATATCAAAGTATCATCTTGTCACTTCAACTCCTCTGAAACCTCTGAATGGATTGCTTGCATATTTGGTAGTATTGTTGGTCATCATGTGTAGATGTGCATACTGTACTGCCTTATTGATCGGATTATTTTTATTGGAGTTATTGGACTTGGACTATTTTCAGCTAAAACACCAAAGTATCATTTGTCACTGCAACTCCTCTGAAACCGCTTCATGGATTGCTTTCATATTTGGTAGGATTGTTGGTCTAGATGTGTAGATGGACATACTACATTGCCTTATTGATCGGATTATTTTTATGGGAGTTATTGGACTTAGACTATTTTCAGCTAAAACACCAAAGTATCATTTGTCACTGCAACTCCTCTGAAACCGCTTTATGGATTACTTTCATATTTGGTAGGATTGTTGGTCATCATGTGTAGATGGGCATACTACATTGCCTTATTGATCGGATTATTTTTATGGGAGTTATTGGACTTGGACTATTTTCAGCTAAAACACCAAAGTATCATCTTGTCATCGCAACTCCTCTGAAACCTTCAATTATCTTGTGCAGAATTATTGTGTATATATCAAAAATGTACATGCTACTTGGATTTTGATTTTTGATCATTTTTTACAAAATTACACATTGATGATCATTGTCATTTTTAGCTCACCTGGCCTAAAAGGCCATGTGAGCTTTTGCCATCACTATGTGTCCGTCGTCCATCCGTCCGTCTGTCTGTCTGTCAACAATTTCAAAAATCTTCTCCTCTGAAACCACAGGGCCAAATGTAACCAAACTTAGCCTGAATTATCACCAGAGTATGGCTTCTCAAAATTGTGTTCTATTAGGCGGTAGGTCAAACAACATGGCTTCCATTGCTAAAAATAGAACATAGGGTAAATTGCAGTTTTGGCCAATAACTCAAAAACCATTACAGATATAAAAAATCTGACATATAGTTAAAATGATCAGCATGATGACATCTACCTACCATGCATTTTTGAAGAAGATCTGACAACCCATCTCGGAGTTATAACCCTTTTTCCGTAAAATTTTCAAAAGTTGTGCATATTTTATTTTTTATTAAAAAATGTAACAGATAGAGGTTAAGTGTAAATTGCAGAAATGTCCAGCATATCAAGATCTACCCACCCTGAAATTTTGAAGAAAATCCAAAAACCCTTGTAGGAGTTATTGCCCTTTTTTCATTGAATTTTAAAATTTGTCATATTTTTCATCTTTTATTTCCAAAACTATAGAAGATGAAGGTTCACTGTAAATTGATAAAATGTTTACCATGCTGTGGGGACTTCAAAACTGGTGTTGAAAATTGTTTGTTGACCACCATTTTCAAAATGGCCGCCAAAAAAGGTGGGAAAATTCAACATTGTCGGATTTCAATGAGATTTGGTTTCCAAATAGATATTAATGTTGCAGCTTCAAAATCGATGTTGAAAATTGTTCATTGCCCACAATTTACAAAATGATGTCTCAACTTCCAAACTGTTGTCGAAAGTGGTCCTTAGCAAGTATGTTTTTTGTCAAAAAATCCCAACAAAGAAATATAGTAAAACATTATCAGACTTTAAATACAGTTCAAGATGTGCTGTTCGAGCTACCAAAGTTTGAGTGACTGATGATCAACTGTATAACTTACAATGTTAGCTTGATTGTGGCAACTGAAAGCCAGGTGAGCGATACAGGCTCCTGCGAGCCTCTGGTATAGTATGATTTTGCATGTAGGGTACTTGTGGAGTTCAATAATTCAGGATTTTCTGATATGTAGGGCGTGGGGTATGTGAGCTTGCTCACTAATGTTCTTTAATTTTTATATTATGATGTACAATGTAATGAATTTACATGTATAATACTGTTATGGTTCTTATCGATGCATTTGACAGAGTTTTACTTATAATTAGGGCTTACTTGCAGATAGAAAAGCATTCATCAGTAAAGGGCAACTAAGATGTTGTGGTTCTTCCCTGTTTTTAAAGAACAGATTTGGAATTGGATATCATCTTAAGTATGTCATGATAAGTATATTTCTGTATAGGTTTCAGAAAAATTAAGTCGTAATACATCAAACAGTGTGTGTTACAACAGCTTTATATGACTGCAAAAAAATTTTTAGGCTGTATAGTGGTATGATACTTGTGGAAGCCTCTGTATTGTCTAGACACTCATTAACTGATAGACAGAGCGATAAATGAACTTTTAAATAACCAATAGGGGTTTCTTTCAGTGTGTTCCTTTGTGGAAATCGTCAGTGTGGAATGTGTCATTGTAATTCACTTTGCATATATTATTCATGAGAAAAATTGGGCCAAAAGGGTCTAATCTAAAAAAAAATTGTCTTGCTTGCAAAGAAATGGGTAGAAATCTATGCATAGGCATACAAAAATTCAGTGAAAGGATATGGAGTAAATGCATAGGAGACAAAGTCTCTACAAATACCTGGTAAAACCAAACAAAATAATTTTTTTTGTTGGTCACCATGAGGCCTTCAAAAATGTGCTATGCTCGTACCTCATGGTAAGTTCAAGACATCTCCAAGCACAGGTTTAAGTGGAACTCATTGCTAGATGTCAAGCACTGCTACGTCAGTGGTGTTTAACTCATAAATGTGGGATTGTCAACAAACATGAAACAGTAAAAGGCAAATCAAATGTAAACAACCACAGGGCACTCATCCAGTGAGGCCATGAAAATTTGGCAGTAAAAATATAGTGAGATGTGGGCACTATAAACAGCTTGTCAGAACAATATTTTGAAATTCCAAAAAAATAAATGCTAGAATTTTGAAAATATGGTAGTGTAAATTAGCATCAGAATTTGGTATTGTCCAGTATTATCATTTAAAATTGTAGTCACTTCCCCGTGAGTCAAGAAAATGTTAATATTACTATTAATACACACATTAGAACTTTTTATACAACCGCAAAAAAATTTTGGAAGTCATACATTGGTATATATGATACTGGCGGCGTCGTTGGCGTCTGTAGACACTTCGTTTACGTGCGATAACTTAAGTTCTGGTTGACCAATCTTTATGACATTTTAACACAATGTTCCTTGGCACAAAGGGAAGGCTGGGATTGCTTTTGGGTATTGTAGCCCCTCTCGTTTCTGAAAAAAGGGCCAAAAAGGGCCAAATTGGGTTTTCTCACATATTAGGTTGTAGAATATTTATTATTTATCAGATTTTAATGGTTTTTTTTTCAGTGTGCTCCTTATTAAATTTCCAATCAGTAGTATGTAAACGGATTTCACATCGCATGTACCATTCATGAGATAAATGGGGCCCTAACAGGAGGAATCCAAAAAAAAATTATTTCTTTTAGTCCGAGTTTGATGCAGTTTTTTCAATGGATTCCTTATGAAAAATTAAAGTAGTGCTCAATTATTAGATATTTGTGAACTTGTTTCCTTTCTGAGCTGTGAGGGGCCGAAAGGGCCCAAAATTGCAACTTTGCAGATTACCTAAAATTTTTATTTCTCATCAGATTTCCATGGGATTTTTTTTTTTGATTCCTCTTGATATAAGCTTTCAGCAGTATGTCAATGGATTTTGCATAGCTCTTACTGTTTTGGAGCTAAAAGGGGTCAATGGTGCCAAAACTGCAAATTTGCAGATTACCTAAATTTTTATTTTTCATCGGATTTCGACAGGATTTTTAGCTCACCTCATGAAGTGAGAGGGGCTTATGTGATACCCCTAGCGTCGGCGTTGGCGTCCGCGTCCGGTAAGGAAGAATGGTTAAGGTCCATTCCTGCTTACTGACATGCCCCACATCAACTATATTGGTATGCCTGATGCTTTTTGGGATGACGACTGGAATGCATGCTTCGGATGCTGTCTCTGACCTACATTTTACGCATGAGCGACTTGGTTAGGTAGAATGGTTAAAGTCCATTCC